>PVHY01001516.1:0-89201 GCA_004024945.1 Uropsilus gracilis | reverse complement strand
ATTCCTTTTAGCACTATCTATGTTGCTGTAAATGACATGGGTTTGTCTTTTTTGATTGCTGAGTAATATTCCATTAGTAACTATATATACACCACTGTTTCATTCATCTGTTCTGGGGCATTTGGGTTGTCTCCATATTCTGGCTATTGTAGATAGTGCTCCAATAAACATAGGAGTTTAGATTTCCTTTTGAAATAGTCTTTTGGTATCCTTTGGGTAGATTCCCAGAAGTGGAATCACTGAATCAAATGGTAGCTCCATTTTCAGTACCTTGAGGATTCTCCACACAGCTTTCCATAGTGCCTGGACCAGTTTGCATTCCACCAGCAGTGTGAAACTGTTCCTATGCATATTAACTCCTTTTGCAAAGACTAGCTTTTCAGACACTTGCAGGATTCTTCTCTTTGGATTTTGCCAAGTACCTAAAGGTAGGTTTTTTTTCTTTTTCTCTCTTTCCCCTTTAAACCCTGTTTTCCCTGCTACTTTGGGGTGACATGACTCTTCACTGCCATCTGGGACCATATATGTATTAAATGCATATCTCCAAGTGCATTTCTAGTACCCCAGCGCCCTGGGTTCTTTCTATTCAGCAAGATGCAGCAAGATGTGGTGCAGGGTAGTGCCCCACTGGCTCCTGCTCTGGAATTCTTAACTCGGGCACCCTGTCTACTAGGAGCAGTTCTGTTACTCTGACCTTTGTCAGACACCTTAGATACTTGGGTTGAAGCCGCTGTTAATGTGTCCCTTAAATGCTAGGCCCCAAAAGGCCCAAGAAGGATCAACTCATGCTCTCCCCTTATGTCTTCTTCGGCTTTGCCTAACCTTCAGTTTTGTTTTTTAAATATCTTAATTTCACTTTTATAGACAATCCATTTCCATGATTTAAAAGTCAAAGCTATAACAAAAGGTAATCACAATAAATCTCAGTCCCTCTGCTCTCCATCACACTTGATTGTTCTATTATTTATTCCTCCAGAGGTTCTTGATAAAAATATGTTAGCATCTCTACAACCATTTATGGACACACAGATACAGCAAGACATCAAAGAGATGATACTTTTAACCCGTTTCTTAAACAAAACAGTGCATAACATTCATTTTACGATTCCTTGCATTTTTAATATGTAGTATTAAAAATACTACAGATATATTTTTTGCTTTTAAATATGGAGAATAAACCAAACATAAAATTTACCATCCTACCTATTTTTAAGTAGTTAGTTCAGTAGTGTTACCTATGTTCACATTTTTGGATAACCAGCATCAAGAATTCTCTTCCTGTGAAACTGAACTTCTAAGTCCTTTGAGGAACAACTCTGCACTTCCCCCAGTCCTGGTAACCTTTACCCCATGTTCTGTTTCTGTGTTTGACTATGCTAGAAACCTCATATAAGTGGAGTCATAAAATATTTGTCTTTTGTAACTAGCCTGCTCTACTTGATGTCCTCACAGTCTGTCCACATTACATTAGGTGTCAGAATTCCCTTTTCTGCAGCTTTGTCTCTGCCATGCCAGATTTTAGTTATCCATCCAAGCATCAAAGTACATATGTTACCATCTTTCGACTGTTGTCAATAATGCCTCTAGGACTATAATACAACCATCTCTCTGAGACTCTACTTTTAATTTTTTAAGTTTATACTCAGAGGTAAAATTACTGGATCCTATGGTAGTTCTAATTTTAATTTTTTAAGGAACTACCATACTCCATTCCATAGCAATTAACAATTTTATATTCCCATACAAAGGGTCCAGTTTCTCTACATCCTTTCCAGCAATGTTATTTTCTGTTTTGTTTGTTATTTTTGATAGTAGCCATCCTAAGGGATGTAATATGATAGATCTCATTGTGGTTTGTATTCGCTTTTCCCCTTTAGTTGGTATTCTTGGCATTCTTTTTATGTGCTGTTGGTCATTTTGCTCTAAGCTCTGTCCTTCTAGGATTTGAATAATTTTCTAGCTTCAACAAAAGAGGCAACCTTTGGGCCACCTTATTTGGGACACATTTTTCTGTTAACCTGTGTATCACTCCCCTGCTCCTTTCAGATGATTGTTTAAAATCTTCATTTGCTTCTCAAATTCATTCTTGCCCATCCCTACTAAAGACACTGTTGAGTCATTGTGTCTTCGTTATTTTAATTCTGTCTAACGCATGCCTCCAGATTCTGAGTGACTCAGGCCCTGGGTAAAGGAGAGATGAAGTCAGCAATTTGAAAAACGCAGATAATCATCATTGTTTTTCCAACCCTGTGGATGAAAAGATTTCCACTCCTTAGGCTAGACCTCTTGTCATCTGCTGCTTCCTGTCTGCTTTTTTTCACTGCTTTGTATGGGGTCGACATTTCCAATCTCATTGACTCTTGTACTCTATAACTCACCTATCATGTTCAAAATAATGTACTGATTTTCTCAGTCTTTCTCAAGTCTGCCTTAATCAGTGGTTTTTAATTTTATTGCACATTAGAATTGACTGGGAAAATTTTTTAAAGACTGATGTTTTGTTTCTACCCCCAGGGGATTTTATATAACTGGATAGCCTGGACATCAGGATTCTAATGTATAGTCAGGGTTGAAAATTACTGTCTTAAAGTTTTGGAACAATTAATTAATCTTACTAATTTTATTGATAAATATCATTAAGTCTCTATAACTTAGAAGGCTTCTCACAATAGTATCCTAGATTGGTCTCTCTGCTGCTGAAATTATCACATTCACTCTCTGAGGTTTTATCCTCTGTGAACTGTCTTATTCCAGACTTCCTCTATGATCTAACAACTTCCGTTTTTTAAATTCAGCTGTAAGAGGGGTCTGCCCCTTTTGAACTTTTATATCCTTCTAGTGTATAGGGAATAGAGTAGAAGAAAATGTCTTACATATCCCACCCTTAAACTCCTTCTACAGACAGTAAAATACTTTGGTAAATATTAATTTCAAGGTTTATTGGGAAAACTTATGGGAGTCTGATTTCTATGACAATAAATTCTACTATTTAGTTCCTATTTGTAAATCTAATGTACCTGGTATATGCCATCTTAAAGAGACAAATGAACTTGAAAAGGCAAAAAACTTCTGTATCTAATACAAAAATGGATAGAAATAAAGTGGGGAAGATTGACAGTTGAACACTTAGAAATAATATCAGTTTATCTCTTTCCATGTTTCTGAATTCTTTGCTCTTAGGTCAACTCACATGATGGCTCTGTTGTGTCACCTCTAGATCTGTGACTGGGGGGATTCTCTTCAACTCAAGATGTTATTGAAAGTCATCCAATTATTGTACTATCATTAAAAAATTAAATAGTTTTTCCTTGACATTGATTTGGATGTGTTTTGAGCTCTTAAAAAGAGGAAAACCTTTCTCTGATGGCTTCCCATCTGCAGGATGGGAAGGAAGGAAAACTTCGCACAAGTTTTGCTATATGTGCTCCAGAAGGACTGGTTCATAATGTTTAGACCATACAACTACAGGAAGTATAATGATAGAAATTCTTTGGGCAATAATTCATAGGCCCATACCTCTCCCAGCCCTGGGAAGTCAACATGGTCCTGTAAAAATATTGCAGTTAGTTAAAACGCAATTAACATGATAACTAGAGCCCTTGTCTAATTGGCAATTTCTGCCATGCCATTGTGAGGTCCTCCTGTTAGTATGTTTGAGCGGCTGTAACAAAAGATCATAGATCTGGCACCTCAAAGAACAGATACTTCTTTCTCCCAGTTTTAAAGACTAGGAAGTCCACAATCAAGATACCAGCAGTTCTTGGAGAAGACCTATGTTCTGGTTTGCAGATAACCATCTTCTCCTTACTTGGTGAAGGGCAGAGAAGCAGCTCTCTCTTGTCACTTCTTATCAGGATATTGTGCTAATCATGGGGTTTGTACATTTATGACCTAACTATCCCTCCAACACCCCCATATTTCACTACCATTGCATTAGGGAGTAGAGTGTCAACACATACATTTGGGGGTGAGGGGTGGGAGGGGATGAAAATAGGCCTCTTGGTGCTCTACTCACATTTGTCTCCAGGAATCCTATTGATCAGTGTATTGACTGCCGTTTATCTGCCAACTTCTCTTCCTATTTCTGGATCCACCTCTACAATGCCTGAGAGACACCTCCACAATTCTAGCTACACAAGTTCAACTGTTTGTTTGTGACTAAACATTGACTTTCTGCCTCCGGGGAGCTTTGTTCCATGCCATACTTTTGTGTACAGTTCCTCTGTGTTTGGCTCACTTAATGCCTGTTCTTGGTGGTAATGAAGAGTATTCATGAAGAGTGAGGCTTAGAATTCAGGTTTAAGTTTTGTACCAACATCTATCTGTAATACATTCTCAAATCTTATTTTCCTAGTGTGCAAAAATCAAGAAAGCAGTAATTACGTCATAGGATTGCTATGAGGTTTAAATGAGACAATCATGTAAAGCTCTCGGCAGGACACATCTTGAGCATTAAGTAAATGTAATCTGTAATGTTTCAGTTGCAAGAAGCAAGCGGATTGACTCATTCTGGCTCTAGAAACAATGGAACTTTGAGCCCTTGTCATGACCCAATCAGGAACCTCTGGTGTCTCAAGAGCTGCTTCAGCAGGAGCTCACAGTCCAGCTGTTTTGCCTGGTTCCGGGTTCCTGTCACCCAGCAGCAGAAGGCCATGGTCCCAGATGCAGAGGATAAAGACAAGGGCTGAGCTGTTCTCTGCATTATTGTGCAGCTGGGGGTATTTTAGGGAGTTACTGTTGATACATAGAAAAATTTGGTGTTAAGAATCCTGGCCTGTATTTGGGAGTATACTGGAAATAAAATATTCAAATAAATAATGTTCAAAATTAGAGGGAAAAACAAACAAGCAAACAAATTAAAAAACTTCTAGTGTATGTTGGAGGTCAAAAAAGATTCAAATCAAATCCCCAGAACCTTTTACTTCTGTAGAAAGGTATAATTATTACTGAATAAAATAAACAACTTGTACAAATAAGGATCCCAAGTTATCAAAACTTGCTTATTTATGCTTATTTATTGATTTGGCAAGACCTAAAAAGTATACCTATAGATTTTATATCTATTTGCAACCTAAAGTAATTAATTAACCAGAGCATTTCATCATTTCAGAGACTTCATAGCCTGGGGAATTTAGATTACCCAAATTACCCAAAATGTTGCTGTGAAGTTGTTTAACTGTGACATTACCAAAGCATTTTTGATGAATAGTATAATTAAAATGGATGCAATAGTCATGCTTAGCTCTCATAATTTCATACTTAAATTTGTTGTACTTCAATGGTAGAGCTGTCCCAAAGGTCAGTATGAGGTGATTGAGGTCCCTGGGTGCTCCTATATGTGGTGGCAGCCCTGGCATTCCCACCATGCTGGCACAGTAGCTTTCTAGACATGAATTCTGCAGACCACTGGAACTCAGCAATATTTCAGGAAAAAGAAGAGTCCCATTATAAAATAAATTTGGAAAATATGCTGCAATTTATAGTTCCCACTTGGAAACTCATAACATTATGCAAAACTAAGAGTCAGACATCCTGCTGAAATGAAATGTGTGACAGCTGTTAAGCTCTGTTTCCCTAAGATTTCACATTTTGGAAAGTACTGTGTGTGAATACTGGACCAGTCATAATGAAGCCATAATGAAGCTGTGGAGAGAATTGTAAGAAATGGAGGTTGAAGTAATAGTGAAAAGGGTCTCACCTGCGCAGAGCAATTGCCAGTCAAATGCAATTTAAGCAACTTGTTTTATTAACAAGGAAAATGAAAAGTCCTTAATGCCACAAGTGGCCAGCTATTTTACCCCAAGTACCGTTTAGTCTAAAAGTTCCAAACACATGTCCAAGATGGTGCCCCTCCAAACATTTGGCACTCCTGCAAAGTCCAGTCTCTCTCCAGTGTCCCCTCCACTTTTCTCTCCAGCATTCCAAGCTGCTCCACTGCTCCAAGGCTCTTCAAACTGTTCCAACCAATACTGATGCAAACTCAGCTTTCCAAATATGCCACCTTGCTGTGACTCCAAGCATTTCCTTTACCAGGCCCACCTTCAGCGGCATCTGATCAAATTCACCAGGCCTGCCTCAGCAGCCCCTGGTCACCCATGGCCTGCTATTCTGGCATCCAATTCCACACCAGCTAAGTCTCTTGCAGCCACTTTCCCACCATGTGGCTCCTCCCCACCTCCAGCTCACTCTTACATGGGGCTTCCCCTGGCAGACAACTGGGCCTATTCTCAATCCGCCATTCTCCTCTCTTCCTTCTTTATTCCCCTCCCTTTCTCTCCTCAGTCCTCCCTTTTTATACACCCTCTCTCCCCATTTCTCATTTTCTCTCATGGGGTCTTTCAGACTCCGCCTACCAGAGTATTTTGGTGCCAGTACAATTTTTAACTGCTTCACTACCCTGTATCAATATAACCAGAGAAAGGGTTGCTCAAGAAAGACAAAATTTCATGCTGTTAAAGCCAGGAAGGGCTATGGCCATGTTGATATAGAGAAAAGGGTGTGAAGAGTCACATATATTAATCTTTGCATCAGAGTTCTGCTCATGACTAAAAACACATTTATTTATATGATACTGCATTATTTACAGGGCAATTATATAGGTCTATAAGTTTTAATTAACTTTTCATATTGCCACCATGATACGAAGTGTTACTCTATTTTGAAAAGGAACATTGGAGTGGTTAGTGACTAGGCCTAAACATGAGGACACATATCTGGAAGAGAAAGATGTGATAATCTGGGGTGAACAGAGGGACTATCTTCAAATAAATTTGGAGGGTACAACATACAATAAACTATTGAGTATTCTGAAAATACTGTCCATAGAAAAATGTATTTGCCTTAGCTTTCACTTGGCATTTGCCAAGCCTATTTGCCTGAAAGAGTTCGTATTTGTTATGTTTTTCCACATTAATTTCCCATTAACTTTCTGTGAAATATACTTGAGAGGTGACTGCTCAGCTTCAAGCTCATGCGTTTCTTACTGGCCAAAAGCAAGAATCATCACAGTCACAGCCCTCCATAAATCATCGCCTATTTGTCAGACTACATTAAATAGAAATTATGAGAATTCCTGGAACTGGATTAAAGTTTACCTTTATAGTTTATTTTAAAAAATGCTCTTGTTAAGTAATCAGGATCAACTTGTTCTCCCTCTCTACTGCAATTTGTGTGTGACTTAGCTCATAGAGGTTTTCCTGTCTTGAGTCCTTACCAAAAATTGAGCTAAATTGACACAGATTACAGCCACAGATTACTTAAAGTATTTGGAGTCTTATATACCTACTGAAACATAAATGGGGAGCATGGGCCAAACTTTAAGAATGAATATTCCAAAAGAAAACAAATTGATAACCATACCCAGATGTTTATTCAGTGAGTACATCTTATACTATGCCGTGATAATGGTAAAGTCCAAGTTTTGGGTAGGCCAATCTGGGGATGGCTGGAAGGCTTCCTGACTCTGTCCTTTGTTCGGGTGGTCCTGCTTCTTTCAGTTGCCCACACTTAGTTAAAACAGTCTCAAAACTGTCTGTGGAATGTCATTATCAACTCATTGAAGAGTAATTGTAGGCAAGCTTCCTATTGCATGCTGTGAACATGACAAAACATAGGGCAGCTATACTGTGAACATTACCCTGAAAGCATTTTTGAGGGGAACAATTAGCACTATTTTTTCTTGATTCAAACTTCCTTTCGATTCAGTCATTCTAAGTGACTAGCAACAAAAGTATGGTACCTTTGGGAGGATGTTTACACTCTTGATTTTTTAATTTTTTTCTTCCAGTTTTATTAATATGTTATTGGCATGTAAAATGCTTTGATTTGAAGTACATATATCTTGATTGCCACAGTAAGTTTAGTTAACATCTTCATCACCTCACATAAGCACAATTTCCTTTTTGTGGGGAAAACATTTAAGATTTATTCCCTGAGTCACTTTCATGTATGCAGCACTGTCAGTATAATCACCACACTTCATATTAGATCCCCAAGGATGTATTCACTGATCTATAAAATTGTATACCTTAGAGTGTGTAATGTGATTTGTTACATCTATATATTATGAAATATTTTCCACAATAAGGTTAATTAACACATCTAACTTCTCTTATAATTACCATTTTGTTGTCATGGTGAGAGTGTTAAAGTTTTCCCATCATAGCTTTCTTTCTGCTACACAGTTCAGTCTTGTTAAAGACAACTTTCTGCTCTACAGTTCAGTTTTGCTAATGATAAAATCCCTGGAACTAATTCATCTTGTAACTGAAAGTTTTCACCCTTTGACCAACATCTCATCTCAATGCTCCAATTCCTGGCAATTCCCGTTCTATTCTTTGCTTCTATGAGTTCAGAGTAATTACCTTATACACACAAGTAAGGTCATACAGTATTTCTCTTTCTCTGTCACATTTTCTTTCCATAGTATAATGCCCTTAAGTATCATCCACATTACCAAAAATAGTAGGGCTTCCTTTTACCTCGTGATTGAATAATACTCAATTGTATATGTATATGTGTGTATATATATGTATGTATATATGTACATACATATGTATGCATATATATGCATGTGATAGGTATTTCTTTCTCTCACATACATATATTCTTTTTTCCATCTTTTGACAGACACTTTGGTTGTTTCTTTCTCTTGGATATTATGGTTCATTATAATTCTACAATGACCACAGAAATGCAAATTTCTCTTTGAGATAGTGATTTCATTTCCTTTGAATTTATAGCTAGAAATATACTGGATCATATTATGTTTCTATTTTAAATATTTTGAGGACCTTCCATACTTTTTTCCATAATGGTCACACCAATTTGCATTCTAACAGTGTAATGGGTCCCTCCTTCCCACATCCTCACCAGTATTTATCTCTTGCCTTTTTGATAGCTGTCATTGTAACAGGTTTGTGGTGATATATTGTTATATATTGTTTTGATTCATATTTCCTTGGTGATTAGTGTTGCTCAGCACCTTTTCATGCACTTATTGGCCATTTGTATGTCCACGCTCCATTTGTTAATCAGATTTTCCCCCCAATGAGTTCCTTACATATTTTGGATATTAACTACTTATAAGATATGTGATTTATAAATCTTGTCTTCTATTCTGTAAGTCACCTTCACATTATGCTGATTGTATCTTCTGTACATAAGCTTTTTATTTTAAATATTCCTAACTGATGATTTCTGATTTCACTGCTTATACTTTCAGTGAAGCATTCAAGCAATTCTTGTCAAAGCAACATAAAGGAGAATTTTCTCTTTGTATTCTCCTAAGGGTTTTAAAACCTGGCATTTAAGTCCTTAATCCTTTTTGAGTTATCATTTTTATATGGTGTAGAATTCGAGGTCCAGTTTCATCCTTTTACATGTGAATATGCAATTATCCTAGAACTATTTGTTTGAAGACTCTTGCCCTTTTCCTGTTACATATTTTTCTCCCTTAAATAAAATATTGATCATAAATATAAGGGCTTATTTCTGGAATCTCAATCTTATCTATTAACCCATGTACCTGTTTTTAATGCCAGTACCATACTGATTATGATAGCCTACCCCCACCCAAGTTTTGCTTTCTGTGGTTTCAGTTTCTTGGTTCCAAAAAGAGTCTGGAAAATTCTAGAAATAAAAAATTCATGAGCTAAATTTTTTATGAGCTAAATTGCATGTTGTTCTGTTGGCATGATTAAATTTCTCAGCATCCCAATCTGTGCCATGTGAGATGTCAATTTAGCCAATTGTCCAGCTTATCCATGCTCTGTGTAGTGGTGAAAGGTACATCACCATGCCTGTCACTCAACTCACTTTCTCTCATCACATAGACATTATATTAGCATTAAATCATCACAAGTAGGTTTGAGTATAGTTCAGTTATGTATTTATAAAGTGCTGACAGTCATATAATATTTATTACAATATACTGTTTGATCTGATTTATTTGATCCTCGTTGTTATTTGCTGTTAATCTCACTGTGACTAATGCATAAAATAAACTTTGTCATAGGTGTGTATATGCAGAGCAAATCTTACAGTATTCATTACTATGTACCGATATAGGCATATAATAGGGTCATGGACTATATCCCCTGACTGTGAGGGGGGACTGTTGTGCTTATTGTACCGTTTGAAATCAGGAAGAACGAGGGTGTTGACTTTGTCCTTCTTGGAGGATTGTTTTGTCTTTTCTGTCTCTTACAGTTTCATATAAATTCTAGGATTGTTTTCCTATTTCTGTGTAGACTACCATTGGAATTTTGATAGCAATTGTATTGAATCTGTGGATTATTTTTGTACCATGGACATTTTAACAATTTGAATTCTTCTAGTATTTCAACATGAAATATCTTGTCATGCATTTGTATCTTCTTCAGTGTCTTTCATCAATGTCTTGAGACTTTTGTCACCTGGTTACGTTTATTCCTAAGCATTTTATTGCTGTTGGCCTTATTGTAAATAAGATTGTTTTCTTTATTTCTTTTTTCAGGAACTTCATGGCTAGTGTCTATAATTACAACTGATTTTAAGTCCTGAAACTTTACAGAATTTACTTATTAGTTCCAACTGTTGGAGTGTTAGAATTTTCTGTAAGATCACATCATCAGAATGCAAAGAGAATTTTACTCTTCCTTTCTGATTCGGATTTGGGTGAATGACAGCTTCCTGGCATCCTGTGGCCTCAGGTCTTGGCTGTGCAGTAGAGGCTGGTATTTGGGAACCAGGCCAGCCTTGTGCAGGAGTACAGCTCGGGGCAGTGGGATGGTAAGTGCCAGGCAAGTCCAGTAGGGTAAGCTAGTTATAGGAGCAGAGCTGAATTCACACCTGTGAGCATCTGAAGGATCTCCCCATGGGCTTTTGCACAGCCTGGGATGCTGGTGTCAGAATGGAGCCAGGAATGTGCTGGCACAGCTATGGCAGTAAGCGATACATGAATAACACTGTGCCCACACATGAGGTTCATGAGACAATCATCTCAGTCCTCAGTACAATGTCTCACACAGAGCAAGCATGCAACAAATAGTTGTAACTATTATCATACTAATGGGAACTTACAAGAAGTAAGCAGCACTAATACAAATCAGTGGGAACTCCTGAAAGTTTTTTCTAGAATAGTCTTTTCAGGTGTATGCCTGCCTCTCGTAGCATCCATTACATAGGGAATGTGTTCATCATCAGAAAGTCCCCATATTCCCCTGCTCCTAATCTCTTTCCTCATTATGTGTGAACTTCTCAACCCCACCACCATCTTCATCTGTGCTGTCCCATCTCTGCCCATGGTCAACTAACTCCAGTGTATCCCACCAGGCCTGTAAACAGAACAGTCATATGCTGTTGATTCTATCACTCATATTCTCAGGCTCTCTCACTGAATCCGAGCTATTTGACCATGATTTGATCATCTGTCCCAAGAACCTATGCATAAAGTAGGGGTAGAGCACACAAATGAATAATGTTTCCACTGTCATTCCTGACTAGACAAAGTGTGGTCCTAGATGTGTTTCAGAACATAAAGCTAGCCAACTCTCAGTTCTTACCACTATTAGGGAAATTTCTGGGTATGGATTATCCAAAGATCATGTAGTTGGTGCAGGTCATGTAGGTGGTGCATGTAGTGATCAGTTTTTCCATTTCCCATTCTTTCCTACACCCTCTATTATATGTGTGAGAACACTAATTCTCTGACTATATATTTCTATTTTTTTCCCTTCTGTTAAAGACATGAGGTTGGGTAAGCATTTGAACATCAAAGCTTTGCCTTCTCTGATATAAAGTGTTATAGAGGAAATCTAGCAGTCATTAAGTAATCACTCAGATGAAACCTAATATTGATTTTGTACCATTTGTTAATTGACAGGAAGAATGACTGTGCTTGTCTGCAAAAGTAGCTGAGTAATATACCACATGCCCAATTTTCCAAAAAGCACAGCATCTTCTTTTGACAAGGGGAAAATTTTCATTTTTTTATAAATCTGGCTCTGTTGATTGTTAAGGTTAATGATTTGTGAAAATGAGTGACATCTTTATTTGTTTAAATCACTCATCTTTTTAAAATCTGTGTCTAGTAAATATCCATTCCTTGGAAATTGCATCATAAATTCAATTTATCTGAAATTTTATTTGAAAATAACCCATTTTGACTTGGTTCATCTTCAATATAATAAATAACCTAAAAGAATCATGCATCTACTATATCTTATTTTCAGTTGTTAAAATCTGTATATAAAATGTACAAGTAGAGTTTATTAAAACTACTAAAATAGTTAAGAAAATGTTTATGCTGTGGTGAAATTTAATTTAAGCGAGAGGTCAGTGCAATAGTCTAAATGGCATAGTGAATTTAGTATTCCCAGGAACAGTGACTTCATTCATTATGCCTATAAGTAGCTACTTTGTGTTAGTTATATGGCTGTGCTTCTGAGATACAATTCATTCATGCAAAATTCTTTCCAAAAGTATCCATTGAATATAGATGTGCCAGGCACAGTTCTAAATGATGCAGATGAAAAAAATCATACATGGTCCCTGCCAACAAGTTCACATTATGTAATGCAGGGAATGTTTCAGATAGATGCTTCAGATTAGATCTTTAAAGAGCTATGCTAAAACTAATAACTAACTTCTTCAACAACAACAACAACAACAAAAAATTGAAAGTAGAAGTCAGTTAATGAGTATTTGAAAAGTGGCAAGAGAAAATATCCTTTCAATCCAGAATTCTATACTGAAAAAAAAAATTCTTTTAAGATTTGTGGCAAACTAAAGACATTTTTTAATAATTAAAAATTAAACAAAGTTGCAACTAGCAGAGATTATAAAGTTCTTTAGCTCATGCTGATAGCTTAGGGTACTTTATTCAATAAAAAAGTAGAAATAAAAACACATGCATCAAAATACAAATTTCAGAGGAAATAAGAAAATATTTTGATATATGTTCTCTTTTTGCCTACCACACCCCTGCCACAGGTTTGACACTTGATATAATACCTTTAAAAAACATTCGAAGCTTCAAAGCTAAATTTCTGATTTTAACTAAATAAACTGAAAAGAAGTTCTCAAGTAACCTACTGACAGATGTAAGTGGTGACGATGCCACAGAAGGTGAGTTCTTACAGGTAGCCTACCTCTGGGCCTTCTGTGCACTAGATCCTAGAGCTATTGTGTGGTAGAGCTGAGACTTACATAGGCATTCTGGTTCCAGTCTGTAGTTTTTAGTCTCCTTTGTGCTCTATGAGTGTGAGTGCTTCCTTTCCCTTAGGTAAGAGTTTTGAGTAAAGAACGTGGGGAACGTTGCCCTCTGGGTCTGACAGGGGCCTCCTTACAGAGTTCCTTAACGATCTCATGAGCAGTCCATTCTTGGGGCCCTGTGCAACTAGAAAGGGGGCTACCAGTCCATTCTCATCTGGATAACTAGTCTGCTGCAAATGGTCTCTGAACCCATATTTAACCTCTAAAATATAGCCATCATGTCCAGTTTAGATAGAGAAATTATGCTTTATTTTAAATGGAGCAGTTTCTCATTCTAGGACCTCAGTTCTACAGCACACAAGGATAGCCAACTAATAGATTTTCCTAAGAGAATTTCTGGGGAGTCTGAAATTGAATCTTTCTTTTTCCAGCACACCAGGATCACTGACAGCAATCACAAAACTCTCCCAGTAACTAGATTAATTTGCCAAATGCCACTGCAGATTCAAGCAGTATTTTGAACTTAATTTTATATTTTGTTATGTTTGCTTTATTTCCTTATCAGCGTCATGATTTGATTAATTTTTTTTCTGAGACATCTGAGATCTACCTCCTAAAGGAGACCTTCCCCCCCTCCTTATTTTTAAATGTGTAGATCATTGTTAATTATGGAAGAATTTCAAAATACCCAAAATATTAACAACATAAAACCAAACAAGTGCTACCTCAATGAACATTTAAAAAAAAAAAAAGCATTTGGCAAACCCCAATACCCATTTGTGATTTAAAAAATGTTCTCAAGAAATTATTGCACAACTAACATTAGACTTAATGATGAGTTTCCCACCACAATTAGGAAGCTTTCCTCCTCCCTTATGTCATCAAAGACATCATACAATTTCTCTTTCAAAACTTTTATTGTTTTACTTTTTTTTTAAGTTCATAAAGGAGAATTTTTTGTTCATTTTCAGTATAACTTTTCTCTTTACATTTTTGGGTTGAAGTTTATCAACCTTAGCACTACTGATATTTTAGTGTTTTTGACTCTTTACCTCAGGGGCTATCCTGTTTGAAATGGTGTTTAGCGGCACCCATGCCTTCTACCTACCATGAAGCTGCCACCCCCAGTTGTGATACTGAAAATGTTCCATAAAGAGAAAGAATGGAGGGGAGAATTGTCCTAGATTGACTCACTGAACCATGGTTCACAAAAGGAAAAAAAAGTCAAATAGAGTTAAAGTCCCAGATATTGTATTTTTATATTACCAGCCCTAATGATTGCAAATTCTTACTGAATCACTTTGACCTCTCAAAGACATAAACTCATGTTGCATCTGGCCCTGGGCCTACATGTAGTTTTATAAAACAGTTGTTGAATAAATGAGAAAAGTGAATGAGGAATACATAAAAATTCTATTGCTATGAATTAGAGGCAACTGAATGTCAAATAAACCAAGCATTATAACTGGCTTGGCTAATTTTACCCCATATTGGCTAGCTTGCATTCATTCAGTTGGGTATTCATTCATCTTTTCACACAGATGATGCACTCTGGTGGGATGGCTATTAGAAACCTACCTATAGTGTAAGGAAGACTGGGGGCATCAATTCCTTGCAGTAAGGATAACTTCAGTCCAAAGGGGGTGGGGTTGGGGAAGACTTGAGGGGTCTCTAGTAAGAAAACATTTGTTTCAGGATTAGGGCTGGTGTTAGATGATTTTGGTGAAATCTCAAGGAAGCAGAATTTTTATTCCAGACTAGCTGCTGTCAGTAAACAGAGGTAATCCTGTGATTGGGAACAATTCCTGTCTAGAAGTCACCAAAATTTAATAGCATAATTCTTTAGTCTCTTACTTGTTAGTCCTGATAGGGGGTGCCTACACCCCTGGATGTCATTGTCTTCTGTTTAAGAATGAAAATTTCAAGGAAGATATGCTAAAATGTGAGAATCGCCTTGATTAGAATTTCCTTTCAGAAAGATACAAAGGGGAGGAAGAAGCAAAACAGGTTTTTTTCTTTGTAATGTGATAATTCAGGAACTGTTCCCAGAAGGCAGGGAAAACAGAAATAAGGATATATAAAGAGGGTTGGAACAAAGAAAGGGATTTTTCTGATTCTGATTTCAGATTCTGATTCTCTCATTTGTGGGATGAAGATGTGGGCCATGTAAGCTTGACCATGTGGCCAAGGCCTGGGATCTGCAGCCTTTGGTGGGCCCAAGCTAGGAGTATGTCTGTTAAAGGAAGTTAAAGAGTTTGGAGATTTGAACTCTGTGTTGGAGTTTGTTTTGCTGAGTTTGACTTGTGTCTGGGAGAGGCCATGTGAAAGTCAGGCCTGAAAAGATAGTAAACTTGGCTGGTTCACGTGCTATGGAGCTTCTTTCTACTACCTGGAGGAGGACAAGGAGAAGACAGCATGGAAGAGCTGGAGCACGCCAAGGAGCAGCCAAAGGAAGATGTCTTTGAGCACCTGGAGATGAACTCTGATTGTCTGATGTTGGTGAGATGATCAGGCCTGAGAGACTGAGGATTTTTAGACAATCTGGGGAAAGAACTTTGGACAATGTTGAGAAAGGTTTTGGACAATGTTAAAATAATTAGAGTTTTACATATATGTTTCTTTTTGAAGTCTTTTTTTTTTTCACCCGGTTTCAGTCCCATACTGCACAAAATCAACTACTCTAAATACATCAAGAAGAAAAGCCTAAACTAATTTAATTTTGAAAATTTTTAACAGAATTCTCATTTCAACTCTCGTCCTATAAATGGAAAATTAAATGATACTATTTTCTTAGTTCAAAGACACTCATGCAATGAAGTATCTAGTTCCTCATACGGTGTTCTTTCTTATTTTTAATTTTTGAAGATCATTCCAGAAAGTGATAAATTGTCTTCAGAGGTTTGGCCGCAGTTCACCTCCAGCCACAATTTCATGACTTACTGAGCGGGCTGCAAAGTAAATGAGTTGTTTGAGCAGGACTTCATTTCTCAGGGCTTGTCTGCTTGAGAAGGCAGTGGGACCTCTCATCGTGGGCACGCTGACCTAACTAAATGCTTTCATAGTTCACTTTTATCTGTCATTTTAGCACATCTCCCTCCTTTGATTCAAGTATTTGTGAAATTTCCGTTTGTCATTACTTTATTTGCTTATGATATAGAACCTTTAAACACCAGACTGCCAACTAAATCCTGCTCAGCATGGTCATCCTTTAACGAAAACATCAATTATGCTTTCCACAAATAGATTATAATTGGGTGATGTGTGCTGCACAACTATTGACCTCCTCTTGAACTCAGCAGTCAGCATGATTGCATGCCTTTGCCAAGTTGCCTGCACAGCTCAGTTGTTCTCTGATTCTTGGCTCTTGGAGGAATATGGTTCTTGAGGCAGTTTCAGTACATCAGTTGCTTCATATTCCTGAAGAACAGACAACATCCTCCTAAGAGTCCAGACGTCACTGTGGACTCATGGGTAAACTTACAGAGGGTCATTGAATCCTGCAAAATCTTGTACATGCTGTTGTCATTTGAAGCATGCTAAATGCTTTTGGATCTTTTAAATAATGGAGTAAGAAGATGTCATAATTCTCTTCATTGTTAGCATTTTATACCAAAAAATATCTATCCCATGTGACATCAGATAACTCTTTCTGATCTCTTAGTGGATTTCCTTTCTAAAATGGTTGAGATTGCAGCTGCAACCAAGTCCTTGATGAAAAGTGCAGGTCAGAGCTGCTTGGTACATATACTTGACTTTCTAATCTCTGAATTTTATAACAAAGTCAGAGCTTATCTAACATCCGGCTTTCAGAGGAAATCAAAGTATATAGTGGCATCAGAAGTATGAAAGGTCATGAGCCTTTAGTGCTGTGGGCCCTCCACAGTGAAGATGAGAGACTGAATATACAGAGATAGAGGTCAGCCCTTTTATAAAAAGGGAACTTAGACCCAAGGGTCTGTGGTGGTCAACCGGCAAGTCAGTAGACTAAAATTTCTAATAGCCCCTCTAGTGTGAAGAGGTTCCATCACTCTCAAGGAGGAAGTAGGATTTTGCTCAGTTTAAGATTATTTCCAGCTATAACCTCCAGAGCCAAGGATAATCCAGAGCATTCCCCTCACAAGCTTTTCTGGAGGGGATGGTCTGAGCACAAAGCATTTTGCACATGTAAACCTGTTCTGTTGAAGAAACCAGTAAAAGCCTTATGGCTAAACTTCAAATGGTCTTCTTTTAAGTTAAAGTGCCACCAACAAAAAACTCCTTTCAACATCCATCAGAGGCCATCTAAAAAGTAATGACCTTAATGCTCCTTAATGCTCCCTAAACATGCCTCTGTTATACTAGGCAAATGTTTGAGTAATGAACTTGAACCTGGACTTGGAAACTGTACAGAATCAGAAATTCTGACAAAAGTTTTAGCACATGGAGACATATTAGCAGTGAGCACTAAGAGATTTTTTAGAACTTTAGATTACTAATTGTACTTAATGTGTAATTTTTGTAAGTAACTTTTTTGAAGTAGAATTACACAATAGCAGAACATAGGTTTTAGGTGTGTAACATTAAAAATCAACATACATATATGTTATAATCTGAATGTACCAAACTAAGGACAGATTTTACTAAGGACAGATTTTTCTTTTAAGATGTCTACTGATGACATTTTTATTGTTATTATTATAAATTTAAATTTATTATTAAGCACTAATAAATGACTCATCATTCCTCCCTCCTTCTGTCTCAGCTGTGTCCCATTACTATAAACCCTTTGTCATATAAGTTTCAAGTCTTTGTGCACAAAGAGGGAGGACCATTTGGAGTCGTGTAGCTGCAGTTTTCTTCTTGTCCTTGTCTCTATATTTGGTAAATGCAACCCCTTGACGAATAACAAAGCAGGCTGTAGTGCAAACCCTGTCAGTTGGCTTTTCCTTCTGTAATGCAAGTGACTTAACAAAGCAGGCTGTAGTGCAAACCCTGTCAGTTGGCTTTTCCTTCTGTAATGCAAGTGACTGACTACAGCTTTGATGCTGAGGCATCCACTTCAAAGACTAGCTTCTATAAACACATTGCCAGCCCCAGAGGAAGATCCAGACTGCCTCTCCCCACTGAGATGCCTTTGTTTAACGGATCCTGGTGGATAAAGATAAGTGACCATTTGGGGTCACGCATGTTTTTCTTTATTTTCCTAGCATTATACCTAATTATTAATTATGAGCCCACAAAACATCTCTTATCCCCAAAAAACATTTTCTCAGTCTCTCTCTGCCCCACCCTTAACACATGTGGCCCCAGGTGTGCTGTGTGTAATTTCCAGGTTTGGAAATAACAAATATCTGTTTTTTCACAGATTCCTGATGGTTATTACTTAAGGGCATCTTGCAGTCATTATAAGGATTATTAAAACTGGTCCATTCACAGATGGATTATTGAGTCTGAAGTGAATCCAGCACAAGAGTCAGTCATATTTGTTTGGGCATTTCTTACGCCTAGGGCACTTAGCCTTACCCAGCAACCCAGGTTACCTTGTCCTTTCACCTGATCACCTGAGCCATAAGGTGATCACTAACTTCAGAATCCTGTTTTTTCATTTTTAAAATAGTAGTTGTTCAAGCTTTGACTAACGGGGGCTAGGCTACCTACTCCAATTTTTTTGCTACCAGAGTTGAGTGTTGTAGTGTGATATGGAAACAGCAGCCTTGTGTTAGTTGCCTAACTCCCTGATGTGCAGGGTGCACCAGACATGATAAAACCCAGGGGAAGATGATCAGGTCATCTTCAGTCACTCTAAAGAAAGTGGTGATCACCAGCATTGGACTTTGGGTGAATTGCCTCTCTGGGACTCAGTCTTCCCATCTTTCAGTTTGGTGAAATAATAATAGTGCATCATTTCACTGCATGCTTACTTTTTGACAGGCATTCTTGCAAGCATGTCATATATATTAATTTACTGAAACCTCACTGTAAAACTAATTGGATGAGGAAATAGAGACACAAAAAGTTTGAATATCATTTAACTAGCTGACGGCAGAGTTAATTGTCAGACCAAGGCTAGATCTAGAGCACAGATGCAGAGGCAATATATGCTGATCTTCCACATTAACCTTCTACCATTAGATACCTAGAATTGTGCCTGATGTACAGCAGATGCTCAATAATATTTATCTCCCTATCATATTGAATCTACTATTCTGTCCATATTTTATTGCATAGGAAATGATAGCTCCCCTTTGATGGTAGTAGATTGCAGTAGAATCAATTGTTCCATTTAAAAAATAATCAAACACAGTCACATATTCATTCAACAAACCAGACTGGAAACTCCAACATACTAGGGCTAATCTAGGTCCAGGTGACATACCAGATTGGGTCCTTCCAATACAGGAATGTATAAAACAAAGCTACTGATGGTCCTAACGCAAGATTGTGGGGGATAAGTGTCACAGAAAATACACAGGAAACTTGTGGAAGTTCAGGAGAAAAGGAATTAGTCCTTCTATTTCTTCAAAATGGGAAGTTTAAATTCATAAGAATTATGGTTCTTAGAAATAGTAAGATAGGGTTGAAAAATCTAGATTTGGGGTTATTAGAGGCCCAAAACTTGTGATTTTAGACATATTCTTTGAATTATGTATGTATGTTAATCTGGAAAATTTTTAGATAATTTTCTAACATCTGAGACTTGATGTGAGTATTCAAATGAAAACAGATGTAATATGTCCTGCATATAATGAAAATGTATATGATAAATGGGTATAAGATGTGCTGTAATGTTCATTGTTCTTCACTGGATTTATGGTGAAAGGAAAATCCTCTCTGTTATTAGAGAAATACTTCAAAGGAGCTTGTTTTTTTCCTCTCATGAATTAACTTTCCTATTCTGTTAAAAAGCAGTAATTTATCTCAATTTATTCATTGAGTCTATTTCTTCAAATAATCATTTAAACCTTCCTTCATACTTGAAGCAGCACGGAGAAACTAAGCAGTTTCCTATTGGTAGATCCATAATTAAGGAAATATATATGAACTAGTTATACTATGTTTATGAGAGTATAAGTGCTTTCAGTATAGAAGTTTTGTACATTTCTTTTTATCACTGCTATTTTCTTAGAATATAGAACTGTCTGTGGCACATAATATTTATTGAATGAAGGAATGAATGGGGCAGCAGAAATGAATGTACATCCTTTCAGCTTTGTGGAATTGTTCTGTTTGGAGCAACAGGAAGCTTCGTGATTTGTTGTCTTTTATCAAATGCATGGCAAGTAGATTCATACTAGTTCTTTGCTGCACACATGCTGCAAACATTTTTGTTGTATAACAACTAATTTAATTAACTGTAAGGCAATTTTGGTATGAAAAAATAAAATCATGAAAAATAAAAGAGGGACATTATTTTCAAAGGACATTGTGAAACATGAAAAATTAACAAAATTTAAAGTTATTGTGAAAATGGAAGCAAATGTTAGAATACATTGGATATGTCAATATTGCTCAGCGATTATGAAAAGGATGAACACTTACCATCTGTGACAACATGGATGGAAATAAAAAGGTAATGCTAAGTGAAATAAGGTAGAAGGATAAAGACAAATAGTATGGTTTCACTTACACATGTAATACAAACAACCAAAACAAATAGTCAAAGCCAATCCAATAACCAACCATAGAAATCCAACTTGAGTTTTCTAAGGTTACCATAGTGTAAGGGTAGAGAGCAAAGTTTGGGGACTATGGTCGAGGACTGTCGGCACCTTGGTGGTAGGTGTGATGGTGACATGTTTGAGGGGGTGTGACACTCTCTCTAGAATCACATGCAGTGCTGTGAACCACTTAAAAACAAAGTCTTTGGTGGTTAATGGTAAATGGTAAAAATAGAATGTTACTAGATTCATGTATATAGTTTCACATTCACCATAGCTTGTAAATTGCTAGTTGCTTCTTTTGTATCTTCCAAAGCTTGGTAAGCTATTGGTTTTGACAGGTGGCAATGATGACTGTGTTCACTGAAGGATTTGCAGGCTGACATGTTATCATTTTATACTATTATAAACACTCTGATTTTATACTTATTTCATACGTCCAATAAATTTCATTATTATATTTTCTATCAAGTCAATATATGTGGGAGTTATCATCTACCACATCTACATATCGCTGTACAAACCAAACTCAAAAGCAAACTGTCAAACCAAACATCAACCAGTTATTTTATACTCTCATAGTAACATTGTCGTACTACCAAACAGTTATAGGGTGAAAATGCTTGTGGCCAAGAAATTATGAAACTAGCTGATATTGTACATAGTGAATGAATGCAAATGAATGGGTGAATGTTCTTTATCAGATGGATACCTGTTAGAGAAGCATCAATATTATGAAGTACTATAGAACTAGGGGGTATAACTTTTATAAAAGTGCTCTGAAGGAAACAGTATCATGTTTTCTAAGTTTGTTCTAGGTTCCTTTAAAGAAAACGCATGTAGGCACTAGTAAGAGTACTGTATTCTATTCGAAAACTGAAAAGGGTCCAAGAAGTAAAATGTGAGCAAAATCTGGCTTCTCTGATACTTTGTTGAATGTGTGGCAGATGTGCTTGTAATTCAGCATAACTGTTTTTCCACCAAAGTCAATACTAATCTTTTAGCAGCTTCTTGCCACATTAGACTCAGTCTTTCCCATCCTATCATTTCCATCTGAATAGTCAATTTTGTCTGAAAAAGAGCAGAATGGCATTCACTCTGATTCCAGGAAAGTGTAGGGAACTTGTCTGATACTGTCCTCTATTTCTAACAACTTGAGAAAACCTATCATAGCCCAACATTACCTCTGACTGTTGGACCCCTATGCTATGTTTATTAAACTTATTTGTTAGCTGTGTAAGCTGAAGAGTCTAGCTCTTTGTAGATGCTCTTTCAGTGTTCAATATCTCACTGAAAGGAATATGGGTTGTAGATTTTAATGCTGCAATCTGCCATACAACTGATGATAATCTTGCCTGTTCATTGGTGATTGAGAAATGCTTTATTTAGAAGTGAAATTTCTCAAGCAAACACATTAATTCCTTTCAGTTGGGTGAACTATATTCTTGTGTTACATTGTATTGTTGTATTGTTCCCTTTGATCCCAATTTATGTCTCCCATCTTTATACTTATTTCTATAAATCTTGGGTAGTTCCTTTTTTTGTTTAGGAGTTGCCATTTTTTTCCCTTCAACATGAATGGAAATAATTGACCAAATATAGTTATTTCCCACAATCTCCAGGTTGCTATCCTTATATCATTAGTAATTATTATAACTTAGTTTCTAAAATTTTCCCAACAATGTATCTTGAGATTTTTCAGGAGATCTGGTCTATTTCAGATGATGTAAAGGGAAATTTTATGAGTCTTCTGGCCTTGGGATTTTCCCCTGTTGGTTTATCTAACTACTTATAATACTGTGCAGGTGGGAATTGTGAGAATATGTAAGACTTCTGTCTGCTAAAAGGATCAGAAAACCCTGACCCAACTGGTTTGAACTCATTATGTCATATTCCAACACAATATGTGAAGCACTGTCTTTGCTTTTCTGTGCAGATCTTGTTCCTACTGGTCAGGACTAGGGAAAAGGGGGAGGGCACCATGACTAGTAAAGGAATCTGCACTAGTAAAGGACACAGCATAGTCTATAGGGAAACATTATGTGACTAATAATCTGTGTTCTTTGAACCAAAACTCTAGTTTTAAACTCATCATTCTGTCCTAGTGATGTCATCAGAAAGTGCCAGGTATTGACATCACCAGGAAAACAGGATGTTTTCTCCGACCCAGAAAACAGGAATTTCCTGGGTCAAGATGACCAAGGAGGCAACAACAAACTCTGGGGCTTGAATGAAGACCTAGAGACCAGCTGTGATGAACTGTTTTGAAACTGTTCATTTATGGTTAACTGTCTTTGTTTAACTCACAAAAGACCAGTTTGTGATGAAATATCAGAATGCGTGTTTGGGATAAAATATCCCAGTTGCCTCAGATTGCTCATTTTCTGACAGTGGAGTATGCATTAGAGATTCAGTTCCTGCCTCTGTTCAATTGACTTCTGGCAGCAACAGGCAGCTTGACCCAGACATTTTCTGATTACACTACCATCCATTGACTGTCAGTTTGATTCTCGGGCCGATGCTGAAGAGGCTGCAGCAATCCTGGGATCAATTCCAGACATAATAATGCTCCTGTAGAAAGTATTGGACTTTTTGTTTTCCTGCTTGTCTTTTTAAGGCCATGTCCTTCCCTATGAAACATAAACAAAATCTCTCTCTTCACAGTGGAGTAACATCTGTGATCCAATATGACATTAAGACTACTCCTAAATCAATCAGTAGTGAGGGGAATGGGATTACCATAGTGAAGCCTTTGGCCTTTTGGAGGAAGTAGATTTTCCATGTAAATGTTTGATGTAGGCCAAAACTTCACAAGTGCCCCAAAAGGGAAGATGTTTCAAAGACGAGAACTATAACTTGGGTTCCTGACTTTTTCCAGGGATGATTATATGAGTTCAAAAGATTCAAAGTAACTTTCAGTTTTTTTGAAGTTATGGAAATTCAGGCAAGAGTTATAGAATCACAAAGTTGAAGTAAATTTATTTTCTTGGTCATGCCATCCAGAAGAGAGATCTAAATCTGAAAGTTTTGATAACCTCTCAATTGGCAAGCAGGTAAATAAGACAAGTAGGGGAAAGTTCTTGTGACTGGGGTGAGGTTAATGAAAGTGTAAATAGAACATTTGAGTTAGTGAAGGATTTCATTTATTTTTCTTGTCTTTATGCTCCACTCTTTAAAAAGTACTGTTCAATATCTACTTGTAAATTATCCTCTTCTGGGTACTAAGGTAGATCAGTTAAAAGATAACTGATAGAATAAAAATATACTTCCATCTTGCCTCAAACCAAGGACAAATGTATTGTCAAAGGAAACTGTAGGATGGCATGGTTTTAGACTGATTTGTAATTTTCATTGTCATATTGATTATAGGTTTGGGGATGACTTAAGTCCTTTTCTCTGAACTGGTGTTAAAGATGGTTTTCTTAAGTGCTAATTTTTTTTTGACATTTCTTTCATACTGCTCCTATAATGCATTTCATATAATTTAATATTTACTTTTCCTACATTTTATTCCTAGTTCTTATTTTTTTAGTTTTGGGATTCTTATGTATTATATTCAGTGTAGGAAAACACATAAAGGAAGGTTCTAGGCTGATAGTGCAAAATAATTTTATTAAATATCCCTGTTCATGGGTGCCTTTTTTGGAAAGAGCAGAGAAACAGAGAGGGCTTTGGTAAAATTCAATTGACTACAGACCCAAATATGGAAAATTAGTACTTCGGAA
Organism: Uropsilus gracilis; assembly: GCA_004024945.1. Taxonomy (NCBI): domain Eukaryota; kingdom Metazoa; phylum Chordata; class Mammalia; order Eulipotyphla; family Talpidae; genus Uropsilus; species Uropsilus gracilis. Next base: position 64,645 of record PVHY01001516.1, on the reverse strand, counting down.
GTAGCTTTTTATATTTTTCAAAAAAATTGGGATAGGGAGAGGGCAGTTTTGCAATTCACCATTTATAAAAAACTGCAAATAAGCAATGTATCTCCTTTTTTGCAAATGTCTGGTAAAATCTTAGTTCTTTCTTTCAGGTAAGGCAAACTGCCAGCATTAAAAAAACATGAGTGCATTAATATTTTTCTTCATTTTGTTACTGATATTACTTGGTGTCCTTTTAATTTGGCAGTATACCAATGTGAATTCTAGTCTACTAGATTGAGTGAAGTTTGCTCAACAGATACTCATTGTTCAACAGTGAAAACTTACTAGCTTAGTCACTCAAAACTAGTACTGTAATGCTAAATGCTTCTCAGTATAGTTTTGCTGTTGTTGTTCATGTCTTCTCTAATATAGATCAAGAACCCTAAAATGAATCACTGTAAATTACTCAAAATCTGGAAAATATGCTTTTCTAGTCAATTCTGGTTTGTCTCAGTAGTGTTTTGAAGACTTTCTATGCTAAGTGCAAATAATTTTATACCAAATTCCATGAGGTCATCATCATTTTTAATGTGAAAAGAATCTGGCTTTGGTTTCTTTAATCTTTTACAGCCAAATTGGGTCCAGAAGATGGAACTATAGACCTACACTTTCCAACTAAACAAAGCATTACTAATGGATAGGAAATGTGTGGAGATCCTGTGCAATCAAATCTCCAAGGTATACTTTCTTTTACTATTGAAACAAAGGATCTGTTTAATACATAAGGAACTTTGCACTGGATCTTAAAACTACTGAGAGCAGGAAATAGTTTCAGAGGGCAAAGTCTGACTCTATATGAGGTCTATTTGCAAAAGGAGATTTGTATGAGAAGAGGTAATGGTTCACCCTTATCATGTAATCACAGCTATTTTTATGAATGCCACTCAGGTGAATAAAGAAACCTTACAAACTTATGTCATTTGTGGCAATATGGATGGAGCTAGAAGGAATCTTGATAGCAGAAATAAGTTAGAAAAGTCAGAGAAATACTGATTGGTCTCACTTATGTGAGGGGAAAAGGGAAAACAAACAATCAAACAGACAAGAAAAATTTAAAACTAATTTCTAGCAAAATTGAAACATAGAGCATGGGGGGATGGATCGGAGGTGGGAGAAGCAAAGACTAAGATGATGGCACACCAGTGATAAGGTGATTGGGAGAACTCCAGGGTAGAAAAAAAAATTAAATTAAAAAAATTAACAGTCTGTGATAACACACTCAAAAAAAAAAAAAAAAAAAAGAAAAAGAAAAAGAAAAAAAAACCTTTTTTTGGAGACTCACTGCACCTGCATATATATTACTTACTCCAAAATAAAGTTCCTTGCATTATGGTATGTTGATGTTCAAATCTATGAATGGGTTTTAGTGGGTGGAACTATGGGATTTTTTAAGTTCATCTTGTAGAGAGATTTTGATTTGCATCAGACACTAGAAGAAGTTACTGGTCATTCTTACAAGCTAAACTACTTACATCTTTTTTAAAAAATTATCATATATATTTTTTCTTACATCACTGTATACGCCATAGTTCTCCCACCACCATATCACGCGTGAACCCTCACCATGATGCCTTGTGCTCATCCCTCCCCAGTTTTGCCCTCTCTTCCTCCCCTTCTCTTGCTATATGCTTTAGTTCTGTTTTTTGTTCTTTTGTTTCATTTCTCTATATCACACATATAAGATGAATGAGACCATCCAGTATTTCTTACTTTTTAATTTCAGCTAACATAATTTCTTCCAATTCATATTGCTGTGGATGGCATGAGTTTGTCCTTTTCTATTGCTCAACAGTATCTCATTGTGTATATATATATACCACAACTTTTTGATGTGTTCATCTGTTTTGGGGCATTTAGGTTGTTTCCATAGCCTGGGTATTGTAAATAGTGCTGTAAACTGCTACTCCCTAAAAGACTTACATCCAAGATATTTTGAGCCTGTTTTAAGATTTTAGTCTTTATGTAGAGAGTTTAATAGTGAATAGGACTAAGTGAATTATGAACATATTTTTCTTATGTCTCTCTTTGCAAAGGAATTTTCTTTTCAATGAAAGTGCTATATTGTCATAATCAAACAGTTCCACAATATTTATTAGAAAGAACAGCTCTATACCCCTCCACCCCTCATTTCTACTTGGTAGAGGAATCATGACATTTTTCACGAGGCTCTTTTGTAGCTTAATTCCATATTTTTAATGACGTGATTATATTGCAAGTGTTGGTTTTTGTAATGGTAGCTACTATTGTTTTTTTTTTTATTGGTTTTCCATATCTAGAAAAGCTTATGACTTATAGCTCCTACCCCAAAAACCTAGGATGTTGCAGATGTTTGCACGTGCACATGTATACACATGTATTCAATTCCCCTCACTCATTTGCACAGCACACATACTTATTACTTACATTATAATTCACACAAATTTTATTTGTAGTTATGTCACATAGTGTACTGTGATAGAAGCTCTTATTTCATTAATATTGACTTCCTTTAAAACTATTACATTTTTTAGAATTAAAAATTTTCAATTTTTTTCTCATTCATAAATTCTCCCCAGGACATATAGATCTTCTCTTTAAATATCTTACTTACTAGGTTGTCTGTCACTATCACCATTTCCTAGAGAATCTCCTGGAATCTTTGGTCCTCCTTGTTTTCCCTTGATCTTTTCTCCTTAAAGTAAACATCACCTGAGCGTCTTTCATCTCTTCTGATTGGGTCACATGCTTGATGGAATTTTGCTTGACCTATGTTGATTTGATTTCTTATTTTATTAGAAAATATTCCTTACAGCTTACCAAGAAAAATTGCATTAGTAATAAGTGTTTTGAGAGTTTATAAATATTCCATGTTCTCTCAACTCTTCCCTTACAACTGATGGATAGTTTGATTTATTAGGACTTTCAGGTTGAAATCATTTTTCTCTCAGAATTTTTGACAATATTAAACTGCAAAATTTTACTGATAAAAAGTTAATTTGATGGATAGAACATTATTATGTAAAACAAGCATTTCCAAAATATATCTTTGTAGATAAAGATCAGTAATCTCTTGTTGAAATAGCACATAAAATATCAATAGCAAAACAACTTTCCTAAATTGGTAGAAAATAACAAGTGCTATAAAAATTTAGGTTTCCCAACCCCTATAAGCTAATAATGTTACTCAAATATCACAGGATTTACTTTGTTTAAAGTGATAATTTAGAAATAAGTGTTTTGAAGCACTTTTTTTCTAGTATAACTAACAAATATCAAAATCATTAAGACAATTGACCTTCTCTGTATTATATTGTAGTCATCGAATACTTTCTCTTGTGCACAGTAGTTTAAATGTTACACACTAACTTGAGTTCTTAAAGGTAAACGATAAAAACTTTCCTTTAAAGAAACCATATCACATTTGATTATAGTTATTCAATGATAAAAGTGCAGTGTTTGTGAGAAATGAATGTTTTTTTGAAGTACCTTCAAAGTTAACATTTTCAAATTCTTCATCATGCTTTTTGATCTGGCGAAATATAAAGCAAAACACCTCATCCTTATATTAAACTTTCTTTCGATCTCTATACCTTTCGCAGATAAAAATAAAAATACAAACAAACCATTGCCATACTTTGTTTTCAACCATTGGTTCATTTTTGTAGTATCAGTTTGATACTGTAAGAAAGATTTCAATAGAAATGTTGAAAAACTGATCACTTTGATCAACTTCATGTCAGTGTCCCATATAGTAAGATTCAGTACAAAGGAAAAAGTGAGCATGAAAACCACCTTTTACACACAGTGGGGGAAATGAATAGATTTGACCTTTGGCACTTAGTGATTTTTCAGTTAGTCTGCTGGCATTCATTACTCATACTTTCTAATCTTGTATAACATATGAACAAATTTATTCACAATTAAATGAATGCCAGTGAGTGAAATGATCTAAACATAACATAGTTATCATTATTAATCACATGCCATTAAAACACTACTCAAAAAGGGAATGATGCAGTTAGGAATGCTTATTAAGTACTAGAACTTCACTTGACTTAAGCAACAAGAGTATTTTGGGTTTGGGATCTCAAAGATTTCATATCTAAATTTGATGTCTAGTGTTGTGGCTGATCTTTTAAAATGAGACTGATCAGGCCTATGAAGGCTGTATAAATTGTCCTTAAAAAGAGCACATAGTTTTCAAATTTTGTTAATAAAATGTAATCTTATTGACTTCTATTGGTAGGGAAAAAGATCTTACTTAAAACCCCAAAAATGGGTTATATCGGAGTGTTTGATTTTTTTGTGCATAGCACAGTGCAACCAATATTAATTTCATATGAAAAAATATTTAGAAGACTATAATGAATTTACTGTAACCATGGTTTTAAAGTTATTTAGCACTAGAACCCAGAGGACTTAAAAACTTAACTCCTTGAAATCTGTGTTATTTTTTTAAAAGCTATTTAAGTTGACCATGTATTTCATTAGATGGTTTTCCACTGTCTTATTTGATAAGTGGATACATTTATGAGTAAATTCTGCATTGAGTGCTATTAACAAGCTGGTTTTCAATGTTGTACATAAGAAGAGCAAGAAGGAGGCAGTACATGACCTAAAGTAAGACTAAGTATGTCTTCCTTGGTAATGGCCCCATTAGTCTCTCTGTATCTACTTGAAAGCATCTTAGATAAGATGAATTTTTAGAAAAATGTAAATCAATATTTCTAATGGGTGACTAGCTAGTTAGGCCTACTGACCTCAAACACTCATTATTAATGAGACATACTGAACAGTTATTGAAAACCAAAGTCAACACTCATGGTTACATAGGAAGGAAAATGAAAAGAAGAAGTTCACCACACAATGAATAAAACCATCATAATGATAAATAATGTACTTTGTAGAGAATATTACACAGATTGGAAGATAAAGTCAAAATTAAATTTGACAGGAATCAGGACATGGAAGCACATTCTCCCACCAGGCATCTCTTGAAAAGCATGAGCCTGGACTTCTGCTCTGGCAAGGTTTCGTAGATATAGGTGCTCATGAACATAGGCTGTCCTCTACATTTCTGCCAGCATCTATAGTTATACAGACATTTATGTAAACATCTCTTGTGTGTCAAAAGCTTTTTCCAGTCAAGTCTGATCTTTATTCTTGACATCAATTCTTAATCTTCCATTGTTTTTCTTCATGTTTAGAGTGTAAGTTTTCATAGTGAAAGTCCTGGGTTTGCGCCCTCGAGGTCTTGTAAGTGCTCTGCTCAGCCACAGTCATTTTGTTTTGGAGTTTTCACACCCACAAAGCTCATGGAGAGAGGTGACTTCTAAACCCTTGTCATTTACTTCTATTAATCAGTGGGATCCTACCATAAACACTGGAACCCTGACCAATTTGCTCTTTAAACATTTTGATTCTTCTTCAGGTCAGTGATAAACCTTGATGTTTCCTTTCTAAATGTCATGAGGAATATCTTTCCTCATTCCAAGTTATTTCTTCAGAGTGAAATTGGCAGTCTTTACAATCACAGAGGTGACAATTCTCCTTAATGTATGTTATTTTCATAAATTTAGCTTCTAAGGACTTAAGTTCATACTCAAAAGGAGAAATACAGTAAAGGTAGGAATTCATCATGTTCTCTGTCATAAGACTACCCGTTTAAACTATTTTCAGCTTATGGATTTTCAAACTACTCACGTAAGTAAGATATAATATTAAAATAACTCAGTAGCTGATTGCATCACCCTATCTCAGTGCTGTACTTGGTAATTTTGCGTTATTTTTCTTAATCTTAACTCTGAAAGTCTTAGTTTGGATAGTTGCCTTCCATTTTATCTGCTTTAAGTAAAAGTATTTTTAGTTGGAGATAAGCCAATTATAGATCGTGAATGTGCATTTTCAATTACTATTATAAACTCAAAAAAATATCTACATGATTTATAGTGAGGAGAAAAAAAACTAAAATAGCAAAGAGATGGCCACTTGAATATTTTTAAAGAAGTTTGATAAAGCAACATGCAAATTAAAGAGTAGATGGCAACTGAGTCATGGACCCCACCTGGCACTTATGATCATCCATCAAAACTTTAAAAATAGCAGCTGTATTGACACACAATTCACATGCCATAAATTAAACCCACTTAAAATACACAAATGAGTGGTCTTTAGTATGTACACAGTTGTGCAGTCTTGATAACTATCTAATTCCTGTATATTTTCATTACCACCAAAATATACCTTGATCGATTAGCAATCATTTCACACATACAACATGTCCATAAACATAAAAATTTTAAAAAATGATAGGGCTAGTTGTCAATAAAATACCTAGAGGAAATTTATGATGGCAAAAAATGCAGTAAATACATTAAAAAACATGTTGCACACCTCAAACTTTTATGTCTTATTTTATGCCATTATCTTCTATTTGAGGAGGCTCTCAGTTCATCTGACTCGGGAGGCAGGTTTAGACATCTGTTGGTTTCTCTATATCACTTAATCCAATTCTGCTCTCAGTCCACCTGAACTCCACCTCAAACCCCTAACTTCTCACACATTCTGTTTTGATTTGACTGACTTCTGGGTCCCTGCAGGCCTGGTTTCTAGCTTTCACAAGTCTTTTCCATCTGTTTTCCAACTTCCAAAAGCATTTTCCAAACGCCTTATCTATGATTCTCCTTGTAGTACCAGGTTTATGCTTTCAAATATTTTTGCTCTTGTTTTAGTCAAACTTTAAATAATAGATGAAATAAATACACTCTTTTATCTGGAATAGTTAACCATTTTATCGGTGTTATCATTGTAATGACAACATACATTTTGAGAAGAGAAATATTTAGAGAATTTTAATTTTAACTGTGTAAGTTTTCAAGGGGTTTTCACTGACTTTATTTGATGACTGAATCATTTACTTTATTTTTGCACAGTAGTAAGAGAACTGAGTCACATGTGGGTTGGAGGAATGATATTTATATTGTATACCTGCCCAAAATACACCAACATTTCCTGACAACTTTGACTTTAATTTAAAAACTACCTTTTACCTATTCTGTACAAGCATTTGGATAGGCATGGATCCTAGCAATACAGCAGCCTATTCAATGAGGAGGTGTCAGCTGATGTGACTGACCCACAACAGACCAGTGTAGCACAGTCCAGAATATTTTTTGAAACTGGAGGAAGAAATGATCTTTCACACTGTGGTCACTGAACTGGCAGGGTATAAGGCCAAAGGTGCCATTAGTCATTCTGTCTCTGCTCCAAGGTAGACAAGCACCTGTATGAAGTGAGGTAAAAGAGTGCAAGAAAGAGAGGGAGGGATAGAGACAAGGAGGAAGAGTGGAATTGAGGCCTGGTGATGTTAATTGTTAGAGCATCCAGGTCCAACAGTTCTTGCTTGAAATCTGCTCTTGGGCTTTTTTGTTATATGAAAAAATAGATATATTTTCTTGAAATCACTTTGTTTTGGGTTTTGCTATATCAACCAAAGGAGTCATAAACAAAGGTGAGCATATACAATGCTCTGTGTGTATGAGTGTGTGTGTACACTCGAGAAAGAGAGAATACTAAAGAAAAAATTGATCCTGTTCATTTTCTTAAGTGTAAATATAATGTTGGCAAGATTTAATAATTAGTAATCTTAATTGTTCGTGTGAATATGGACTTTTGATTGTGAATGAACAAGAAAGTATGATGCTAGAGGTATGAAACTTTGATAAAGCTCTTTTCAGAGCCTTTGAGGATGATTTCAACTATTGCTAATGATTCACAGGGGAATTTCAAAGGATAAGAAAAAAATGAATATTACATGATTCTACCAGATGTGGGATAAGGGAACAATTTTAGAATTTAAATAACTAGAAAGTGCCTCTGGTGTGCTTCTAATGTTTCAGTTTATGTAAATTAGATTTTATATAATGCATCTCATAATATGGTCAACAATGGGGTGAAATTGAACTTTAATTGAAAGCAGATCTAGAGAAAAACTGGGAGTGGGAAATACAATCTCCAGTTCCAACAAAAGTCATTTAAACTGCATATTAAGAGTAGGTCACTTTTAAACAAAATCAAAATGAGATTGTTAAAGAAGTTTATTACAAAGAATGGAAGCAGATTGAGAGATACAGAATTAAGTACTATAATCATTCAAATGTAGGTGAGAGAAATTATTTCATGCAATTAAAAATTGTGGAGATCAAAACAGTAGGGAAAGGAATTAAATATTGCTGAATTGAGAGGTACAACTAACATGAAATGCCATCAGAACAAGCATCATTTTGGTATGACTTCATGCTTGTAAAATTATTTTTAATTTACATTTTCCATAGTGTTAACATTAGATATCAGTTTTTAATCATAATCCAAGCAAACATAAAATTGAGAACTATTTATGGAGCTATAGCATGCTTCTTCTTTTCCCATGCCTCACTATTGCATCACCAAAGGTTCGTTACCAAAATTCATTTAAGCCAGTGCACCATGATTGATTATCATGAAAAAATGGCAAAGTATAGTAAGAGGCAACAGAGCTTCGAGAGAGAGAGAGCAAGTATCAGAATCAGACTTAGATATGGCAGATCAAGGGGATGATCACAGTGGGATTTTGCTGTTATTGTGTGTATATGTATGAACATGCTTTTGGGTTTATGACAGCATTAATTTACAACACTGTAAGTTTCAGATATATAGTCTCTTACCTCAGCAACTATGCATCACAAAATGTTCAGTCATCATCCACCATCAGCCAGCTGGTCCCTTTATCCAGTATTAGAGTTCATATGTCATTTCCATTTTTAATTTTTGGGAAAAGCTCCATGCTGTTTTCCATTAGCCCTCTGACTGGTCTGAGGTGAAATGTCATTGTGGGTGGGACTTACTTTTCCCTGATGATAAGAGATGATAATGATAAGAAATGATAATCTCCTGTCAGTTGGCTGGTCATATGTTATTTTTGGTGAAATTCCTCTTTAGATCCTCTGTCCATTCTCTAATTAGGTCATGGTTTGTTCTTGTTGAGTTGTCTAAGTTGTTTATGTATTTTGAATATTAATCTCTCATTTGATACATGGTTTGTGAATAGCTTCTCCAGTTCAGTAGGTTCTTTACATTTCAATGATGGGTTTTTCACTGAGCACAGTCTTTTTAGTTTGAGGTGATCCTATTTATATACATATTTTCTCTTGTTGGAGATAAATCTACAAAGACATCACTAAGTCCAATGTCAAAGAACTTATCACCTATGTTTTCCTTTAGGTATTGTATTACATGTCCTATATTCAAGATTTAATTCATTTTGGATTAATTTCAATATATTGTGTAAGATTCATAAGATTCATAAGGTTGTGGAGTTTTCCCTATGGCAATTATTAAAGAAAAATAAAAATTCCTTTATCCATTGTATGTTCTTGCTTCATTTGTTATAAACTAGATATCGGTGTTTATGATTTTATTTCTGTGCTTTCATGTCTATAACGTTGTTCTGTGTGCCTGTTTTTATTCTAGCACCATCCTATTTTGATTATTGTGGTTTTGTGTTATATTTTGAAGCCAGTGAGCATGCTGTTTTACTTTTCTCAACTTAAACTCTACAGGAAATCAGAATGCATATGACTTTATCTTTTATTTTATTGATGAACCATATTAATGGATTGAAAAATCCTTTCGTCCTACTTGGTTGTAGTGTAAGAACTTTTTATATTATTGAATTCAGTTTGATAATACTTTGTTGAGGCTATTGCAATTAAGTTCACCAGGTATATTGGTTTGTAATTTCTTTTTTTCAATTGCTTTTTTATTGTTTTGATATCATTATTATTCTAGCCTTATAAAAATAAGCAAGAAGTCTTTCCTCCTTTTTGATTTTTTGAAAGAATTCGAGAAGGATGAATAGGTTAACATTCTTCAAATGTTTAGTAGAATTTAATGGTGAAGTCATTTGTTCTTGACTTTTGTTTGGAGGCAGCATTGACTACTGTTTCAATTTCTTGAGACTACTCTGTATGATACAATAGTTGTGGACACAAGTTGATATTTGTTCAAAACCATTGAATATGCAATACCAAGTGTAGATTTATCAACTCTGAGAAATATGCCACTCATATGGGAAGTAGTGATAATGGGGAAACTATACATAATTGGGGATGGGAAATGTATGGGAAATCTTTGTACTTTGTATCAACTTTGCAGTAATTGTAAAATTTCTCTAAAAAGGTCTGTTAAAATTGAAAACCAAGACACTTTTGGAGTAGTTATTCAAAATCTTAAAAATATACATCCTTTTCACCCAGAAATTCTACACCCAAGAATTTATTGAAAATAAATAGAAATTTAAATCATAGAATGTTAATAACATTTATCTCTTTAATAAAGTCAATAGCCTAACTAGTATTATGTAACTGGAAATTGGTTAGCTAAATTGTAATAAATCCTCAATGCCATCCTTAAAATATATACTGTAAAAATATTCATTGATGAAGGAAAATACTCCTGACTTGTTAAGTTCTCTCTACCAATAAATGTTGATAAAGACACATAAATTTTCTTTAAAAGACATATCTAGACTGTATTTCTATATAATGTGGCACAGCAGAGACACAGGATTAGTGTTAAAAGATTTTCATGATCTTTATCAGAAGTAATTCATCCTTCCCTATTTATTTATTCAACCATCTATTCAGTTTCTATTTTCCTGGAAGTTTAAAACATGTTTAGAGATGGTTTGACTCCCCACCAAAATGTTTGCCCCTACCATGAATATGGGCTAGCTGCAGTGACTTATTTCTAAAGAACAGAATAAGTGATGCTGGTACTTGTGAGACTAAGTCATGAGAAAAAGCCATGGTTGCTCCCCTACTCTTACCCTGCCTCTTGCTCCACATTGCTCGTGATGCTCAGGACGTGGGAAACACCCTAGCCCCCAAATTCCAGTTCACTGAAGCTGCCATGCTGGAGACACCATGAAGAGAGAGAACATAGAAAACAAGAGCTGCCTGGGGGACATCCCTTTGTTTATCCCAGAGGATCAGTTTTCTGGCCTGGGCAACAGGCCATATATATATATATATATGAAGGAGCCTTCAAATAATGCCACCAGGTCTTTGTGCCTGTCTGAATGTCATTGAATGTGCATATGAGCTGCTCCATCAAGCCCTACCCAAATTGTAAATTTCTAAATAAAATTTGCTGCTTTTAAAGCCTTTCAGTTTGGTGGTGATTTCTTAGGCAGACTTAGATACCCAGAACAAAGCTTTACTTGCCAAGTAGGTTAGAAATGTATGTACAAGTCTGTAAAGGCTTCTCTCTCACACACACAGATACAGGAAATACATAAAAGAAAAACATGTAGGTTGGGTTACATTTTGGTGGAATGATACAGAATTTTTAACTACTCCTTTTTCTATGATATATAAACTATAGATGTAGAAATTGTCCATGATATAGAGATTATTTAAAATTATAATATATTGATTATTTCTGTCATTATAGAACAAATAAATAAATAATTGGATAAATACTAACTAGGGAATGATGAGTCACTTCTGAAAAGGTCTTGACATCCTTTTAACACCACCTGTTGATATGGTGACACATTATAGCCCATCTCATTCTTAAATTATACTTATTATAATGTACCTTCTCTGGTGACAATCAATGTTCTGAGCTGAGCTCTCTGGTTTCAGAGACGCATTCTCAGCTTAAGAAACAAGAGCTGGAAAAAGAGATACAACCCAGGTGGCCTCCCAGTAACTCCTATCTGCTAGAATGGTCATTAAGCTTATTTTCATGAAATGTTTCAGAGAAATACCTGGACTGTCTCTGGGCTGTTGGTATTTATAAGTGTAATCTTTATCCTTTGTATAATGACTCATGGAAAAGTGAAGCCCACAGTGCTCAGATGATGTTATATTTACAATATAAATTAATCATTTGCCTAAATTAGTACATCATCCAATGTATCAATGCCAGGAGAAGATTACTGGGGGAAAAATTTATCCTTTTCACCCAAATATCAGTTATTTCTAAATGGAGGAGGAAAGATGAAAGTAATCATAGTTTCTTGCTTATTTGAACTGAGATTGTGCAACTTTTGGTTGGGAATGGCATTTGCTTTCTATTTCCATATCAAATAAGGCAGGCAAACATGCTAAAGAAGCCGTTGGTGAAAAAAAATAACATTTAATGCCCAGGGAAAGATGTCACAGGCACAGTAGATCTGAACTTGGTCTTCAAAATCAGATGTTTCTTGTAGTAAACTGTGAAAGTGTGTTGCATTTTATTACTATGTTAGATGAAGGCAAAACACAGATGAACAAGATCACAAAAATTATCTTTGCTTTCAGAATCCTGGAATGCATCCATTTAAATAATGTTTGAGGCAAGGGTGAACTGGTTTCCCAGCCCAGCTATAAATAACTGTTCTTTAGTCCAAGTTCAAGCAGCCAAAGGTCTTTGGGCATTTTCAGACCCACTGTCCCCACCTTTTAGACATTGCAGCAATTTCACTGTGTCAGTCTTTTATTTCCTTATATTGTGCAAATGTACTGTGATGTCAAATGCCCCGGGAATGACAGTATTCACATTCTCTTAGCTAGACAAAGTGCTTTGTACCTGTTAAATGCTTACTTAATTCTTACTGTTGCCCAGTGAGGTATAAATTACTATTATCCCCATTTTACTGATAAGCAAACTTAATTAAGCAAAGGGATAACATTGCCTAAAGTCACCCAGTTAGTAGCCAGCAGAACTAGAGTTATAAAGAGAAATAATAAAGATGCCATATTATTTTAGCATGTAATACATAGCAGGTTCTGTGCTAAACACTTTAGAAAAGTTATGTGTAATAAAAAAATTTATTCAAAACTTGGAAATAAAACAAAATGATGACTTCATGTCTTTTTATGCTGGAACATTGTCTACCAGAGCCACCCAAGGATTATCTAGTTTTCGAGGAATGCATCTTTGACTTGCTATTTATTATTGATTCAGGCTCAGATAGAATTCCATGCCAATTTGTAGCAGATTGATACATTCCAAATAAGGTTTGGGTTGCATAGAAACAAATAATTTCTATGGGAAAATAATGTCCAATCTTAAGTTTTTGACCCAATGTAATAGTAATCGTTTTAGTAAACAATTTGACAATCTTCTTCCAGCACTTTTTTCCCATTTGTGTGTGAAAGTCTCTCCCATGCACATTTTAATCAACTTTTCACATGCTAGATTCCTCATTAACAAGTTAAATAACTATTTGAGTTATTTAACTTATTAATCTCTTGTTGATTACAAGTTTTGGGGATAATCCTGTCTTTTAACATTTTGATAATTACAGTATTTAAACTCCTGTTAAAACCCAGCTCTGTAGTAGAAAGTTTTCTCTGCTATTCAAAGAATTTAAGGTTGAAGAGGTCAAGTAACTAGTCCAGAGTTTCACCTTAATAAGGAAAGGAGCTGTGGACACAGACATAGAACTGTCTGAGTTCACAAACCTTGTTTGTGTCAATGTACCCAACATCCTGTTTGTTGAGTCATTGAAGGCAGGATTTTGTTCTATTCGTTTATATAAAAGACTCTGCCATCATGGACACTGGGTGCATTTTGGAAGAAAATAAATTCAGAAATAATCTTAAACCTTGTTGGAATGATATGGAAGGTAAATTAAGCAATTAAAATTATTCAAACTGTCCAACTCCAGATGTGATCTGAAGATATCTGAAGATAAAACTATAATTTATACTAAAGTCTTAAACTGAAATTAACATTAGAATATTTATTTATTTGGAGCTAGGGGAGTTAGTTATAATCAGGATAATATTTATAGTAATAAATACTATACTAAGGTCATATGCCTAGCATTAATAAATGAGAAATAACTGATCATAAGTTCTAGCTTGGAATCTTTGTTTTTCAGTCTACTAACAGTTTCTCTGTTAGAAAATGGGAAGTTTTATTTTCTAGTGAGATTTTTGTTTTCTCCCAAGTGCTTTTGGATTTGTAACCAGTTACCTTATATGACTACCATTTTCTGACTCTCTATTTTAGAATAATTTGGAGTGCACTTAAAAAATTCAAATTCCTAAGTTTTACTCAATTGTTTTTGAATGAGAGCAGGTAGAGAAGAGGTCTTAAAATATATTAGAAGATCTTAATTGTGGATCAGGCTGGGGTTACCTTTAGAAAACAGTTGAATTGTTGGATTCAGGAATGGGAATTAGTAGGAACTAATGCCAGGAGATCCTCCTTTAGAAGTCCACTAGAGGGATTCAACAGAGTATTTTTACTGGCAGAAAAAAAAATTCAGCAGAATTGAAGCTAGACAAATAGGGAGTATGAATTCTAATGAACAGAAAAACTGATGAAAAATGAACAGAATATCACAGAAATGTGAAACAATAGTAATTGCACCAAAGCATGTCTAATAGGAATACCAGAAGAAGAGGTAGAAAAATAGCTCAAAGAAATTATCTCAATTTTGTTTAAAAATTTTAACCTGCTTTTCTAAAAGCTAAATGAATCCTAAGAGAGTTAAATACAAAGATAGCCACAATCAGACATGTCATAGTAGAAAGCAAAACAAAAACAGAGAAAATCTTGAAAGCAGCAATAAATATGATTACACATTTGTAACTGAACTTTTGTCAGAAACTGGATAAAGAAAAAAGTCAGAAGCATGCAGTCAATAATGCACCACAAACGACATTTTGATCAATGACTGACCACATATATAGTGGTGATACTTATATATATGTATCACCTAAATTCCTTTAGGTCCACAATGCTGTTTGCATAGTGATGACCTTCAACTGATGACACATCCTCATGGTACAACCCTCATTGTTAACTGGCACATGACTGTATTCATGTGCCTAAAGAAACTGTCAACCTAGAATAATATAGTTGGCAGAACTATCTTTCAGAAATGAAGGCAAAATAAAGAATTCCAGATAAACAAAATTTGAGAGCATTTATTGGGGTATATTTGGTTTTTAATAAATGGTAATGGAAGTTCTTGATGTTAACAATAAATTAAGCCAAAGATTAATTTGAATTCATATTCAAGTATGCTGGCAAAGATTACTATGTAGGAAACTATAAAAGAAAATATACTTACTTTTTCTTTAAGTGATTTTAAATTTGTATAAAGTGTAAAATATCTATGAAAAAAATCACATTTTATAGATGTATAATAAATTGAACAATAACAGATTTGGCAATAATTGAAGGGGGTAAAGATGAAAGTATATTGGAATAAGGAAATGAAATCAGTTGGGAACTTGAACTCATAGGAATAAATGAAGAGTACTAGAACTGATATGAAGATTAATATTAAGCACTCTATGAACACATTTCCCCCCTTTTGATTCCTAAGCATGAGATTAGATAAAATAATAATAATAATAATAATAATAGCATTGTATTTTTAGATTTGTAGCATATATAGCTTTAACATATTTAATAGTAACCTGAAAATTAGAGTGTGGAAAGAAGGTTTCTGTATCTTATGGTAGTCAAAAAATAAAAATGTATATTCTAGCAAGTTAAAATATTATTAACCCTAGAGAAAAGACTGATAAACTATCTGAAAAGTTTTTAAATGTTGAAACATTTGAATTCATAGACAAGCAAATATTCACTGAATGTAAAACACAAAACAAAATAAAACCCACAGTGAAAGGAAAATGGAGGAGCAAAAATGATCTGAGACATAAAGAAACTAATAAACAAAATGATATATAAATCTCTATCTGTATTTATCATACTATTAATTGTGAAGGATTAAAGCAATCCAGTCTAAAGTTAATGATTGTCAGCTTGATTGAAAAACAGAATTATTATCTGTTGTGTACTAGACAAACTTTCAATTAAGAGATACAAATAAGTTAAAAATGGAAGGGTGGTGTAGTGTGAGTATGACTATCGATAGGCTGTTTCTACACACCATTTCACCAATTTTCTTACAAAAACTGGTTATCCAACAAATCAGTATTATTCTGATAAATATACTTGCAGTGAATATTAGATCTCACAAAGTAAAGAACTTAGTTCCAAGAGACTACCCACCTTCAAATATCAGTTGCAACTGGGGCATCCAGGCAATCCACAATTCTGCTTAGCTGACAACAAATTAGGGGTTCCAATGAGCACCTCTACTACCTCATTAAGTTTGATCATTTGAAGAATTCAAATATTTAAGAAAGTATTCTACTTATCATTACCATGTATTTTTAAGGGTACAAATGAATTGCAGTGGAGAGAGACAGGGATCAGGGCCTATAAAGTCTGAAGCATAGGAGGGTCTGTCCATTTGTAGTTGTTGGTTGTGTCACCCTCCAGGTGGGTGCATGTGTTCACTAACTTGGAAGCTCTCTAAGCCCCATTATTTAGGGGTTTTAATGAAAATTTTATTTTGTAGACATCATTGGTCACCTCTGTTGAACTTAAAGATCTAGCCTCCTTTCCCCCCCAGGGTTCAGGACTTAAAAGCTGAAAGTTCCAACTCTCATTAATTACCTAACAGTTTTCCTGGCAAACAACTCCTATTTGGAACTATGTGGGGCCCCTTAACCCTGAGTCTTTTTCCATCAGCATTCAAAAGACAGTAAATTCCAAGGATTTTAGGAAATCTGGTTAGGAATATGACACAGGCCTTCAAAATATTTATTCTTCACTATATTACTGATGAGAAAAATACATTCTATATGAACAGCAAATATGAAAAAGTTGGAACTTCTTTAATAAGGTAAGACTTCAAGACAAACATTGTTGTTAATTTAAAGAGGGGAATTTTCTAATTTCCTAATAGCCCTAAAGAGTTGATGGGAAGAAATGGAGAACGAGATGCTATGATGCCGGCTTGCCTTTATAGAGTCCATTTACCATCAAGGTAAACAAATCTCAGGTATATGAGCTGGGGAAGCTCATGGATAAGACTTTTTCTCTAATTCTATTTCACACAATCCTCATATTTTTACCTTTAATCTTAACCATGACTTCTGTATGAAATAATTTCATGAATGAAGACCTAGAAAAATGTATATATTTAATTTATAATATGCTGAAAGAATATAATGACTTGTTGGAATAGTAACTTAATTTAATAATTGAAGGGCATGCATGACTTGAAGAGTATGAAGTAGAGAAATGAATAACTATGAAAGAGTAGGAAAAAATGAAAAAAAACTTTATATAGCTGAGGAGGGACAAGCTCCTTCAAGTTTCTTACTATTTTAATGATTTAATGAGAATAAAATCAAATAATTTCCCAACAGTTCATAAAAGACAGTTTTAAATTATAAGATCCATTAGTCTTAAAGAAACCTTAGCCCTTCTTATGAGAGCGTTAGGCCAATTTATAATAAAATATTATGCCTTTAATTGGGAATTGGAGCTTGACTTATTTTCATTGTAAAACTTAAAAAAATCCCACTAGAATAAATTTTCTCATTTTGAGAGGTCAGATGGCTCCATCAGGTTGACAAATCCCTTGCTCTTGTGTAATTTTATGGAAATCATAGTAACTGATACTAAGAAGTGTTAGTCTCAAATAATTATTTAATTCTAAATAAATAAAATGTTGTCCCTTAAATTTTGTCCTGGCTGTTCTTGCAATGAGAAGGGTTTATTCTTAAAAGCAGATAATACATTCATTCTACATCAATTTAAGAAGCCCCAAGTAAATTTCACCTCTTTAACCACTTTGATATTTGCATGCTAAAGTCACTGTGAGAAGGAAGCTTAGGAAAGAACTCTAGGTCATCAGGGTCATCAGATTCAACCCTTTCTTTTATGAATGGTGGTAGGACACTTTGATTTCCCCCTCTATTTTTTTATGTTGTCACAAATCTTTTTATTTTTTAAAATTTTTTATTTCTATTTATTTATTTATTAAGTAATTTATTTATACATACATGTATTTCACATCAGTCACATCATTGTGGTCCCTGGGAGTCCCCCACCACCTCCCCTCCCTGGCCACTCCAGCTTGCCCCTCCCGCAGTTGTGTACTTTCATTTGGTTGTCCATATATTAGTGAAATCATTTGGGTTTTTTTCCCCCTTCTGACTTGTTTTTGCCAGTATGATTTCTTTTAGGTACATCCATGTTACCAGAAAACCACCAAATTTGTCATTTTTTATTGATGTGTAATATTCCATTGTGTATATATACCACATCTTTTTCATCCAGTCATCTATCCCCCTCTCTTTTAATTCCCATAATCAACTGATCTCTGACAGTTTTACTTTCTGATAAATGAAAATCTTAAAAAGATACCCAGAATTATTTTACTTCTGGGTGAAGTAATTGCAAATGTAAACCATAATTAGATACCACTTCATATTCACTAGAGTAGCTGTACTACACAGATACACAAATACATGCACATGCACACACACACACACACACACACACACACTCATACCCTCACACAGACACCAAAACAATGAAACCAGAAAACAATTCAAACATTAAGGGGGGTGAAGTACTGATAGATACTATCACATGTATTAATTTTGCAAACATGCTGGAGTGAAAGAAGCCAAAACACAAAGGGATACATATTGTATGTTTCTATGTCTTTATTTTATTTTCTTGCATCATTGTTCATTTTTGTACAGTGATTGGTGTGTATGTTTCTATTTCTATGAATATCTATGATAGATAAATCTCTAACAATAGAAATAGTAAAGTGGTTGCCAGGAGTTAGGGGTGAGGTGGGAGAGTAACTGCTTAATGGATACAGATTTCTTTTTTTTAAGTGATTAAATGTTTTTTTTAACTTAATGGAGCTGTACAACATCATGAATGTAATAGGTACTATAGACTAGTACATGTTAAAATGGTTAATTTCACCTTAAATAAGAGAAGTAGAAAAGGAGTTCAGAATGAAGTAATTTGAAAAGCACTCAACTTGCCTTTGCTAGACTTGAAGATGAACTAAAGACTGTGGTTCACTTCTAGAAGCTGAAAAAGTTAGGGATTCTTCTCTAGAATTTTCTGAAAGGACCAAGTTTTGACTACACCTCAATTTTAAACAAGTGATATCTGTGTCAGACTTTGACTTACAGAACTGTGGGATAGCAGACTTGTGTTTTTAAGAATCTAGTGTGTGTGTGTGTGTGTGCGTGTGTATGTGTGTGTGTGTGTGTATAATCTTTGCATATATTGGGTTCCCCCAAAGTTGTACCAATATACTTTATTGCACCTAGGAAGTAATATATCCTCGTAACCATGGAAAGTAAGGCACACTGGAATCTGATCCCTGCCCAACTCTTGAAGACATTTGCACATCACTTCTATCACTAGTGCCAAACATTACTACTGCCCTTCCAGCACTCTTAGCCTAGGAATTATCTATTCCCGCAAGACTCAACTCAGGTCATTCCCTGTAGACTATGTTAAATTGCCTTCTTAAGTGTTTTCACAGCATTTTGGATGTAACTCTATGTTGCAATTATACCCTTGACTTATGTTCCAATGATGAGCACCTTAGGATCAAGGCATATCTTTCAAATCCCAAACCTAGAGTATAGGTCTGAGATTTCTCTCCAAATTTCTGCAATAAATAGTACTTGTATACATTTGTTGAATGAATAAATGGACAAAATTTAGTCCAGAGGGGTGAAGTTACTTCTCAGGAATTACTGACAGTATTAGGAGAAAGGCCTATAGAACAAAGAGAACTTGCTTGAAATTTTATCAGGTATTTCTCTTCAGGAACTGTTATTTGTGAACAAGATAACTTAGGGAAAGATTACCTTTTCTCTGTGTTTTCCCTTCCCTGCTTCCAGAAGTATAACCAAACCCTCTGATGGTCTCTTAAATTAGAGGAAGTATTTGTTATGGACTGGAAGCAGGAGTTGTCAGTAAGATATTTTTCTTCCTGGCTTTTGTTTTTCTAAAACCTCAACTTTCACAAGTTTACACTAAGCTCATTTAAGGACAGTCAGAAGAGGACACATTTTCCCCTAGATCAAATGAGAAGGCCAAAGAAGAGAAGTTGGGTGTGGATGTGATTGTATCTTAGACATTGCACCCTGTGCAGAAGTGAAGAGAGGCCTGTTCAAGGAAGCATTGTGGGAGGACTTCAGGTACACCAAAGGGAAGTTTAACTCTTTATGTTTTTTATATGTTTTTCCTTCAATTTCCTTCAATTTCCAGGATTCACCTCATATTTTGCTTGCTGGTGTAACTAAAAAGGGCTTGTGGGGGTACCATGTAAATTAACTTGAAAGCTAAGAATAGTGTTTACTTTAAGGAGAAACATATTAAAATAGATATTTCTTGCAACTTAGAATTTGTGAACTAAAACCATGGTCACTGAAACATGGATAAACGGAATAAAAGCATCCAGCTACAGGGTGGTAATTAAAATAAAGTCCCGTATCCTCCCAAATCTCTTCTGGTAACACATAGTGCCTGAAACTATCATATTTTAGCTTTTAAAATTATTACTATAATCATAAAGTCACCGAAAGTACAACAGTATATGGTATAAGGACAGTTAAATGGGAACCCAAGGACATGAGCCATTTTCCAAGATCTCTGAACACAACTAGGAAGTAGGTAGTTTGCATCCCATGTTTATCTTTCAGTTGGGGCCTCTTTTTGGCCTCTTCCTCTGTCCAATTCTACAACAAGCTCTGCCCTTCTCAAAATATTTTGGAGCAGCCCAAAGATTTCTTCCTGTCACAAGGATTTTAGGGATGGGGGAATAAGTGTGACATCAAAGCATGACCAGACATGGCCATTGCAGGTGAGTGGTTTATCAGTTCTACTCACTAAGAGAGCAGCGCTAGAGAAAACAGTAGCAGAAAAGAATGGATTTGACTATTTGGGAGGAGGAAAGTGATGGATAGGTTAGGACTGCTGTGCTATTGAGGAGGCCCTGGAGGCCAGTGTGAGGACTGTGTGATAGCTCCCATGCTGTTTGGAACCAAGATGGAAGTGCCAGTCAAGCCTCCTGCATTGATGTGTCTTAGTTTGAGTTGCCATAACAACAAACCACAGACTGGGGTTAAACAGACTGGGGGGGGGGTGTTAAATAATAGATATTGATACTCTTCCAGTTCTGGAGGCTTGCAGTGTGAGGTCAGGGTGCCAGCCTGGTCAAGTTTGGGTTTCCTCCTGGCTTGCAGATTGCTGCATTCTTTATGTGTGATCATATGGCCTTTTCTCAGTTCATGTGTGTAGAGAGCCAGAGCAAGTTAGTTCTTTCTCTTCTTAAAAGACCACAGATTTCATTGGATTAGGACCCCACCCTTATGACCTAATTTACCCTTATTTTCCTCTTAACAAGCTCATCTCCAAATATAATCAGTCGTATTGGTGGTTAGAGCTTCAGTATATGGATTGTTTAGGGCATGGTACAATTCAGTCTATTGCAGGAAGAGAACGTACTTCCCAACTTCACCAGTGGAATATCTGCTCCTTTATAAAACTGTTTTCTTTTAGAATAGAAACAACAAATTTAATTATTGTATACAGTGCTTTTGTTTCATAATCATGACAAGTCTTTTGGACACCAGTAGTGATGTAGAAGGGAGAAGAGTGCTTCAAATGAAGTCTCTTAAAACACTAAAATTCAGGAATGTGGGGTAAATATTCAATATGCAGAAAATTCAGTGGTTCTCCTGTACTAAACCTACATAGCAAAGCTCATCAGTTCTGACAAGTGTGGTCTGTTTATTGACCGACTGGTGGTAATCTTGACTGCTTGTCAAATCAGATACTTTTGTTAGTCTCCTTTTTACAGTTCCATTTCTATGTCATCAGGAATAATTTGCATGTAGGTCAGAGATTTATATCTGTTGCTGAAGTCAAGTCATTGGCAAGGAGGACTGTGGGTCAGGAGAAGCTTTTGCATGGTGCCATTGTGTAAGGGTGTTGCTATCAGAGTCTCAAAATCAGCCATCACCTGAGATTTGACAAGCCGAGGTGCTGGAAGTGTGACTTCCAATTTGGAGTCAGTTTGTCACTTTCAGCTTCATTAAAATATAAGTTGTGGACTCTCTAGCTAACAATTGACAAAATACTCCTGAGTTCACTAGAAGGTAGGTCTTCATTCTTTTAAGGGTGATTCCAGCCAAAATTGATTTAAAAAGGTTTTATTGTGTTGATGACCCAAAGTAACTTTTGTAGTTTGTGTTGGGTGGAGCATAATGGACACCAAAAACATAATAGTCCTGCTGTAAATTTTATAGAACAAAACTGAAATTTTTGTGCCCTTTTTTTTTTTTTTTTTTTTTTTTGTGGGAATACAGTTAACGGAGTGATAGGCCTATGCCATCCTCAGATAAATAGTTCAAGGATAAAGTGAAATGGTACCCTCAAATTCATATAATTCTCCCCCCCTCCTTTAAGTGGGCTTTGTTTGGCTGGATAGGCCAATAGTTTATTTGTGCTTGGGCAGAAATGCACAGATGGCAGGCAATACCTTGATTCATGTGTCAATTCCATCATTCATTTTTTCCCCTTTCTAACTAAAGCATTATAGCTGTAGATATATAGTAAATACAACTTCACAAACTTTACCACACACACATATACACACACAACCAACACCTATATACACACACCATTGCCCCCCAAAGAGTGATATTAAAGGCCAAATGACAAACTGGACATGATAATTGTGACAGATATCAAAGGGTTTATTTCCTAAGCAGTTGTCATTGTGTGTGGTAGTCTTGTTCTGTAAATTCAATGTGAATACAATTAGCAAATACTGAACCATCATTTCTAGGGAAACCACAGGGGTGGTGTTGTGTGAATCTTTGCTTCCATTTTTGTTGACTAATCTATACATAGATTTTTTTTTATGTGTTTCTGTTCAAAGGTACCTTATTTAATGTACTCATAGTTAACAGCACTGTAACTCATACCTGAATAAAGCTTATCAAAATCATGTATTTTTTTCCATAAGGGAAATGAAAACTGTCTTGCTCTTACGAACTCTAGACAGTGCTTCAGCCTATGCTTTGGGCCCATGTTAAATTGCTAAGTCTGAAGACAGTGTTGCTATCAAGCCTCAATATGATATTAAAAATCTTTTGTTAAAGTTCTATTAGACAATCTGAGATATGTGTAACATTTGTAGAGAATGCCAATTTCAGTAATATTAAGACTCTTCTGCTAGAGTTGTATTGCATACCCCAAAATATGTTAACATGTGCTGTAAGACCATGTTGTATAGTGACTAATTTATGTAATATGAATAATTCTTACTTAGAATTCTATTGAAAAACTCATGTGGCATTTACCAAAAGAACACTGTACTTGAGAGCTTGCTTTCAAATCTCCAGTAATAATCACAAGAATGCGAATAATGTGCCTCTAAGCAGACCATACAAAGGACACTTGTTTATACTATGGGAGCTGAAACAAAAAGGTAGAGCATGGCCTTTTTTCTGCTTCAGCTGGGAACATGCACACTGGATGACTAAATTGTCATCTTTTCATGCATGTCTGTCCACAAAAACACTGGAAGTATTGATTTAAAAGTAACAAGTATATTACAGCAAATGTATGTTGTCACACTGTGTCCACCACAGAGCACCAATATAATCATTCACCGTCGTCCACTTGGCCTCTTTACACCCACCTTCCATTACCACCCTAGTAACCTCAATTCTATAGTCAGATTTTTCAGAGTTGTTTTGGTTTTGTTTTATCCATTTCTTATTTGCTTCTTTATTTTCCACATATGCCTAAGATAATCTGGTATTTATTTTTCTCCTTCTGACTTATTTCACTTAACATTCCCTTCCAGTACCATCCACATTGTTGAAAATGACAAAATTTCATCTTAAAAAAAAAAAAAAACTGAGTAGTATTCCACTGGGTATATTATATCTTCTTCACCTATTCATCAAATTTTTGGTTTTGTGTCAGCTATGATCCCAGCAGGAAACTGTGATGCAGTCCAATGCAATGGTAAAGAGGTGTAGAAACCACTGTGTAAAGGTACTATTTACAAGGTATGGTGTGGCTCAGGGAAACTAAGGGAAGGAGAAAAGCCCTGCATCTATATCAGTCAAGAATGTCTTCCATCCTAATTCTGAAACGGCTTTGGGGAGACAGAGTGAGCGAAATCTGGAGAGAATGGCTGTGAAGAGACAATTGTCAATTAGGAATTAAGATCTCATAGCAGAGGGAAGCAGGGAAGTAAAATCTCAGAAATCTCTTCTTACTCTTTCACTGGCCAAACTCAACTTACCAGCCAGCTGAAGTCAATATAAGTCGGCCTCCTTTGTCAGTGAGTAAAGTGAAGAAGTAAGGAATGTGGACCTAGAAAGCCCAACTGCTTCTGTAGTCTTGACACAGTTTCCTACAGGTTTCCTTTCTTATTTTCTAACATTCTCTTTATCCTATTCCCCTAGGCTCTGAATTTCTAAACTGACTTTTTGTCTCAGAGTGGTCCCAGGCTTTCCAAGAGCTTTAGCACCCTACCAGAGTCAACATAATAAGCGACGAATGATATCTGGTGTGAAGTGACTGATGTGATGGTTAACAGTGTACATTTTCCTCAGCAAAGGTTGATTTCCTGGTAAACTTCCACCAGGAGTATAATCTTCCCATAAAACTCTAAAAAAACTGCATGAAACCCTTTGTCCCCAGATATGCACAATTAGAGGAGAGAAGAGTAGTGATTTTATTTAAAATAAGTGATTTATATTATTTTCTAGATGTTCTGAAGATATTTTCTATAAACTTTCTAAGATTTGGAGGCAAAAATATTTTATTTTAATAAATATTGCAAACAAGATATCTTCTTATCCTATATTGGTTTCTTCATTTTAAGGTGTCATTTTTTTTTTTTTTCTGGGGAGATGGAGATAACAAAGAAGAATTATCCTTTCAATTCTTTGCAGTTAAGTGTTTGTAAGCTTTACAATCCTGGTGAATAATTCAGGGAAATTCTATTAAAAAGGAAAGTGTTTGTCATAAACCACTGTTTCCTTTAGGAAAAGTTACTTTCTCCATGCCATAAAGGCCCCTGTGAGGTTGTCATCCATAAGTTCCACTGTCCTTGGCCACATAGGATATTTGAGGGCATTTCACATAAGTTGGGCCAATCAAAAAGCCACATTTCTCTAGCAACACATTTGGGGTAGTGATGGGCTTAGGGCCCCCCAAAGATCAAACAATATCCTTACTTGAATTTGTAGATACACTCAGGGAGGTTCTGTTTAAACTGTGATTGCCAATCTGGTGCAGTGTGAATTTGGAGCAGTATTTATCATCAGATTCTTGCAATCAAAAGAAATCCACTCTGGAGGATGAAAGCAGAAAATAATGTACTAAGAGGTTATTAGTCAGCAGTGACCAGTGATTGGGTATCATATTCAACAACTAGGCATGCAGACCTAAATTCTGCCCCAAGATGGGTCCATGATGACACCATCTCCATCTTGGCTGAGCATGATGCCCTCTGGGCTGTGGCTCTCTCACTGTGAGCACGCCTTGGCCGCCTCCACATAGTGTCTCCTCCCCAAGAACCTGAGATTATTACAGAGTTTCTGTTTGCTTTCTCTCTCTCTTTTTTCTTTCACTGCTTTATCTATGTCTAATTCTGAATTTAGGGTGACTCTCTTTGGTTGGTAGCATCCAGACTCATGCCTGTGTCCTGGCTGCAAAGAACTTTGGGAAATCAAGCTTCTGACATTTTCAGCTTCTGCAATGGGATGGCACATACCACACCAATCTTATGAAGTGGGAAATCCCCTAAACACACAGAGAGGAGTTCCAGCTGCTACAGGATGAAAGAATGACCAGTGTTTCAATAGTCACTTTCCTATTCAGGGGAGAACTGCTTGCAGAATTGAGCCAAGGTAGAGAAGGAAGAAAAGTCAAGGAATGGAAAGACAGACAAAACCCAGATGATATTGTTGAAGCCTCTGAATCTAGATGTGCCTGAGTCTTAAAAAAAAAAAAAAGAAAGAAAGAAAAGAAAAAGAAAAAACCCTTTGGCCTATTTATGTAAGCTGATAAATTTCCCTTTTGGCTTCAGTTACCAACTCCCTTTTGAGTGGGGCATCTGTCACTTATAAACAAAAGACTCCTGCCTTATATGGTGCTGCTTTCATTATTAGTGTTGAAATCATATTCTTTGCTTCTTTATTGGGGTATTTTTACTGAGACTTCTCTGCCAGTGCTTTATGAATCCTCTTGACTTGTTGGCACACGGACAAGCCTGGGTAAAGAGGTAAAGAGACAAAAACCATATCTATCTGTCAGTGTGTTAGCTTGGCCAGCCTTAGCCTTATCCTATGTAAATGCACCCTTAGAACATTTTTCTAATTTTATTCCTGCACTCTGTGTTTTAAAGAATATTATTCTCAGTTGAAGAGATTGTGAGAACCTTACGCTGTGTCCAATTGCAGGGTCAAGACATCCACTTTGTTTTTACAATCTGTGGATTTGTACAGAGGTCCATTTGTAAACAGGACGGGGGTTGAACCCTTAACCCTCTATCCTGCCTCCACCCCTCTGCCAGCAGAGCTCACATAAGGTGGAACTGCATGGAATTAGTTTTCCATGTGGGACACATCCTGAGACTCTATCTTCTGAAAGAATCCTCATGACAGAACACTTTCTGGCTGGCCCCCTTCAGTTTCTGGTTTCCCCGTTTCATGAGCTCACTCTGATAGTGAAGGGACTTTCCTAACTCTGCAGATTAGGGACCTGGTGCTGGGGGCTGGCCATTCTTCCTGTTTATCTGATATCCTCACTGCCCTGATAGCTCAGGGGAAAAAGACATGAGATTTTACCTGGAGGAACAATTTAGTGAGGAGTGAAAAAAATAGAAGAGGAGAGAGTCTAATGTCTTCTTGGTATCCAAAAAGGTTCTCATTCCTCCTGAGTGACTGTGACACTCCTTTGGGGGATGTATTTTCCTTAACTGACTTCACTGGGAGATTGCCTGGCAAATTCTTCATTCATGGGCACTTGCTGATTTTGTGAGAATGGGTTCGCTACCCAAGTTGTCTTTCCCTGATGAATTCTGAATTCCAGGTTAAAGAGTTGGTAAAAGGGCAGAGGAGGTAAGGCTGGAGACCAGGGGGGAAGGAGCAAATCAAGGATGGAGCTCACTCCTCTTTTCTTGGTAGACCCTGAAGTGGAACTTACTCATCCCAGGCTTGGCCGTTTGCAGTTGGGGTATTCATCCTCAGGACGCTGCCCGCTAATTCTGATGCTCCATCACTGCCATGAGCTGAAGCCAAGCATCTCTTACGACATTCCTTATTATACACCATCTCAGTGTACACATTTGGACTCTGAATCCTCTTTCTGCGTTAGGATTTGTTGCGAATCTTCTGCGTAAATAGCAGGTGCTGAAGAATCGAGTGATGATACATTTTTAACTTTTCAAACATGGGTGATATTTAACTTCTCTTGAAGCTTCCAGACTCTGGAATATATCATACTTATTGGCTGCATTTCTCTTTGAACCTGGAGAGTTTTCAGCAGACATGAGTAACTGGTGAGAAGAGCTTGTGGTCGGCATGTGGTGTAGATCCTAGAGAAACTGAAAGCAGGTTTTAGAAAAGACAATTCAATTCTTTAAGGTATTTCCTTTTCTCATAAAAAAATCATATATTAACCTGATTAGCAATATGTAAATAAGCTGATGCTTCCTCTTATTTTCATCCGTTGCTCTGCAAAACCCATTCTTTCCCTGGAAATGGAAGGAACTGATGTAATTGTTCTGTGTGGAAGACAATGAAGAACTCTCAATTCCTGCCAAGTACATTTCCTGCCAGGGCCTGCTCCTTCACTCAGTTTAATTATGAGCGATTGTTTGGGCTTTGATGTGAAGAAATATTAGAGAATGGAAAAAAAGGAACAGAGTTCAGAATATGATGCTGCATCTGATTCATGTTTTGGCAAGGACTCAGCTAGATTTTACGCTTCAGTCTTCTGACGGTATCATAGGGAGCAACCTTGCCATATAAGCACATAAAGCCCAATTCTGCAGTTTATTTTGAAAAGGTCCAAGTGAAAGCATTTGAAAAATGCAGGAATAACATCAGCCATCAGGGAAAGTTCTTTGTTAATCATGTGCAGTGCCCTCATCCTAGGACCCAAGTTATTTTAAACTGGATGTTAGCACCACCTATATTTAGCTGGTGTGTCAAATTTTACTGCTTAGTTTTCATTTATTTGACAAATCTCACATTTTACAGAAAACCTCTGATTAGTTCTCACTGTATGTGCTCAGAGAGAGACATAAAGACAGGGAAGTTGAACTCTGTGGGGAAGGCTGGGGACAGAGACACAGATTTTTTCAGATCTGGGTCTGAATCAGGTGAGCTTGCAGCTGAAGTATATACCCTCCAGGACCGAAAGCAGACTGCATAGGGCATTCATTGTTTCTTTGATTATTAAAAATAAAGTAAAACAAAAGTAGAAAAATATAAAGTATAAAGAGAAATTAAAATTAGCTTACTACCCACCACCTGGAAATAACCCCTGTAAGCTTTCTAATCTTTTTCAGTGTATCTACTTTATAAACATGTCTTTGAGTCATTACAAGCATTCAGCAAAAGCTCTTTTATGACATGCTCTTTTTCAATAACAATAACAAACAAATTTTTGTAACTGGATATGATTACATTTAACAGCTGTACAATCATTCTGAATTAAATTAGATGGTTTTGCATAAATACATATGATAGTTGTTTTGATTTGTATTTGAGGGTCATTGAGGTTGAACTTTCCCCCCCCAGATTTATAGCCATTTATCTTTTTTTTTTTTTTTTGATGAATTGCCTACTCTTGTCCTTTGCCCATATTTTTATTTGGGAGAAATAGAACTGAATTCATCCTGGTGGATTTGAACTTTCTCTCTGTTCAACAATGATTCCTTTTATCACAAATAGCAAAAAGACACCACAGTTGTTTGCCTTCTTATTTTGCTCAAGATTTTTTAAATATAAGTTTGAAATTTTTATGTTGTCACATACATCTGTATTTTTTTCATTATGTTTTCTGCTTTTATTCCCAAAAAAACTTCTGTCCCCCAAATCACGTACTTTTCATCCATACTTTTCTCCAGTTTCTTGATAGGTGCAGTTCTACACTTAACTGCCTTTTGCATCTGGAATTTCTTTTATTGTGTGATGACATGGATAGTCTTCAACTGATCTTCTATTGCGAATTCTTTTCTATTTTGAATTCATTTATGTCTATTCTCATACTGTCATACTATTACTTCAGTGATTTAACTTTTAATTGTCATATGCTCTCATATCTGAGGGTAAGTTCCCCCTTTCCTCCCTTTTTTTTAACTATTACAGATTTGCTTGATTATTTGGGTTAGGTTAGAGGGTTTTTTTTTTTTTTTTCAATGTTTAGAATAACTTTGTCATATTACCTGTGGAATGTCCCCTTTCTGGAACATGTTTCTCTCCATATTTAAATAACCCACTCAATTTTGGTAATTTGTAGTTGTCCTTACTTAAATCTGAGCACAGATAGCCATGGGGGAGAAAGTTAAGTTAGTGTTTACCTAAATCAGCATTTTATGAAAATTAAAAACAAAACAATGATGATTTCCTATTCTCCAGGCCATTATATTCACATGTTATCTAGCACAGAAAAGTATTTCTAATATCTGAATATAGCAGAAAAATTTTTTCTTTTTATCTAAATGTCAAACATGACCAGATATTTAAAGCTCTGTAAATTTAATATGTATTTGCTAGAAAACTTCAACAACCTTTTTCACTTAGTGATCTTTCCTATTCAATCAGGAAGATAGAACTATAATTCTATTAGTTGATTACTTTTTCCTTATAAAACTATTAAGGATTAATTAAGTATGTTTTCAGATAATTGAAAAAAAAAATCAAAATGTCTACTGACTTTGGAGAATAAAGATGGCCAAAGTCAATGTTTCTTAATTCAGCTAACTATAGCTTTTCTAGATTCAGACCTAAAACTTATTTGCATTAACTTTTTGATCATCAGTGCTCAACCCCCTTTGTTTCCAGAGACTGAAGGAACTGCTTTGCTCTCCACTCTACAGAGTCTCAGCAAAAAACATACCTGATCTACAATAGAGAAATTTTATTGGCATATTTTTCTACCAAAGTAGTCACAAATAAATGAATGATAAGTCAACATCTATCTGAAAACTATGGTGCAGAATAAAAATTAGAGATGATGGGGAATTTCTCTACTTAGAACTATTGAGGAAAGGAACGGGAAATGCCCTGAGGTCAGGCACTGGCTGACAGAGAATTAATAGTAGGAAGTGACCTTGAAGCTTCACTCCCAAGATGTATAAACAAGCTTTCCCTGGTGGCTGATGACAGATAATTCTGAAACAAAGGGAAGTGTAAATTAATCTTAATGGGAGTGAGAAGAAGAGAGTATGGGGTGAGGGCCTCTTTCCAACTATAACCAACTAGACTTTAGTTAAGTAAAAAAAATTGGCAGAACCTAAATGTCCTCTTCTGCATTAAGATTCCCTCTTACAGAAAAATAAAACCCTTCAGTAATGTAGTGTTTTCCAGTGCAATGCATCAAGTTGTGTATTTCATCATTTATCTAAAATTACTAAGGAAAAAATGCCATTTTGTTGATTCTTCATTAATCCACATATCTAAAGAATATACCTTATAAGTTGATGTCTGTAAGCAAATAGATGAGCAAATGAGTGGATATCAGCAAATAGATGAGCAAATGAGTGAATAACTTAAAAGATATGACTCTTCTACAATTTATAAAGTTTTTATTTTTACAGTCATTGGCAAAATGCAAAAATACAACTACTCTGCAAATAGTACCATCCCCCACTATTAAGTCACAGGAGAGATTATTGAGCTATTCCCGATGAGACTGTGGGCATCAGTACAAATTTGAAATGCTTGATTCCTTGCATAGTTTTTAAACTAATGTAGAACACCCAAAGTTTTATGGACACTTATGATGTAGCTTTAGAAATTATTTCAGTTCCAAGTAATACAAAACTCCTGGTGGATGAGTTTCTTTATTATCTTATTAAGCAAGAAGACCAAAGGTAGATATTCTAGAGAAAGCTGATTTAATGACTTAATGTTCCAGATTCTTTCTGTTCAGCTAGCCTCAAGGTATTGTGAGGGATAGGTCATCTCCCTTCATTATCTCAAAGTATCATTTCCAGATGCAAAATGATCTTGTAGTGTAATATTGATAGGATGTGCTATCCTCCCTCCCCCCCTCACACACCCCTGGGTCATTGTCTCCTGTTTAAGATTGCAGATTTCAAGGAAGGTATGCTAAAATGTGAGAATGGCCTTATTTGGAATTTCACTTCAGAAAGATGCAAGGGAGAGGAAGAAGTGAAATGGTTCAGGTGTGGTTCCTGGAAGGCGGGAAATCAGGGTATGTAAAGGGTGTGGAAACAAAGAGAGGGATTCCAATATGGAGATCCAATAGAGAGAGATTCAATGGAGGAGAGATTGGAATTGGCCATTTTGTAGGGTAAAGATGTGAGCCATGTGAACTTGGCCATGTGGCCAAAGGCCTGGGGACCTGCAGCCTTTGGCTGGCCCAGGCTGGCAGCATGTGTGCTAAATGCAGTTAAGAAGTTTGCAGATTTGAACTCCGTGTTGGAGTCTGTTTTGCTGAGTTTGACTTGTGTCTGGAAGAGGCTGTGCGAAAGTCAGGCCTGAAAAGAAAGAGAACTTTGCTGGTCCAGCACTATGGAGTTCCTGCTACCTGGAGGACACAGAGAAGACAGCGTGGAAGACAAGGAGGAGCACGCCAAGGGAGCAGCCAAAGGAACATGTCTTTAAGCATCTGGAGAGGAACACTGACTGGCTAATTTTGGGGAGATGATCAGGACTGAGAGACTGAGGACGTTTAGGCAATCTGGGAAAAGAACTTTGGACAATGCTGAGAAAGGTTTTGGACAATGTTAAAGTAATCAGAGTTTTACTTACATGTTTCTTTTGTAGTAATTAGGAAATCACTTTGTTAGAAATAAATTAGTCTGCACTGATAGTCTTGCTTTGACTTGGTATTTTGGTTGAGAAGGCTGGGATGGTGGGAAGAACCCACGAGTTTTAAAGAGGGTAAATTGAGGCAAACTAGTTTAAAGTGTAAACTGTAGTTTTAAAGTTTTTTCTTCTTCAGTTTTTGGAGCTGAGAGCTGAGAAGCAGCTGGCTGGATTTTGCATATCAATGGTAAAGGTGAACAGTGAAAATGGTAATGAACAGTTTGTAGCCTGCTTCCTAGGGAGTGAAGCAGGCATAAGTGTGTCTAGTTAAAGTTAAAGACAATTGCTAATGTAACTGTAGCAGGCCTGTATGTGTTAAAGTTCAAGTCAAAAAGTCTTTTCTTTTTCCCTGTTTCAATATAACTATTTTCTCTTATTTCTGTATTAATAGAAGGGAGGGAGGAATTCTTAGGAGGGAGGAATTCTTTTCCATAAGTCCTCAAAAGTCACCCCTCATATCTTGTTGGCCTGACATGGGCCACATTTCTATGCCTCTGCTTATCATAATTTGCAAAGGAAAGGAAAGGACTATGTGGGTTTAGCCTAGCCATCATTTACACTCTGAATCAGATGAAGAAAAAATTTAAAAAGCAAAGAGAATTGGATTCTACCAGCAAATAAGAAAGAGGAAGCTGTTGGGTAAACATCTAGCATTAGAGAATGCTATCTCATATAGTAAGCTTGCAGAATAATCAGGGAATTTCTGCATTTAAAATTAGTTCTAAATGTCTTAATATTGATTTTAAGGAAAAGGAGAAGACTATGAAATGTACATGCTTCTTGATGTGCTGGTCAGATTTTTTTCACTTACCTTGCATATGGTTAACCATGTAAAGCTTCTAATCTAAGTGGAACTTGAAGAGATTATGTTTTTAAGTGAATTAAGGCAGAGTGTCTACAGGTATGTTTTGAGTGCACAAAGGACAGCCTCAAGACTTGATAGTGCCATTTCATCTTCCATGCTCAACCAGTTTTCCCTCTAAACACAGTTTGACCCAGTGGGACTGAAACCCCTATTACTTCATCACATGCTAAAATTACTGTGCTCTTTTTCTTGCCCTGAAACAATTTTCCACTCCTGGTACAGTGGAAACACTCATCTGGAAGAAACCTGCTTTTGTCTTTTTGAGAGGTGTTGGACTGGAGTTCAAACCAAATCCCATCAACCTAATTGCTCCTGCCACATGGTCTCAGAAATGAAGAATTCTTCCTTTGTTTGCAGCCTGACAGAGGGGCAGAGCTCCGTAAAATATATGACTTGTAAGAGAAAAGAGAAATATGACTTTACATGACATTCTCCTGGTTAGTTGCCTTTTTGGCACTGCTTGGTTATACATTTTGATGTTGCTGCATTTTAAGAAAACATATTTCTTTTCAAATGGGAGCAGCCCATTCTCACTCCTGATATTAGGCTTCTGAGAATTGACATGATCTCATCCAGACACTCATCAGATTTTCCTGTTGTAAGACTTGGCTGTAAGTTAAAACTCTATACAGTTCCAGTGGTCTTTCCACTTTGCTTCACAGGGACAAGAGTTATGGGAATTGTGTGAGGGGCTCAGCCTTGTACTGTGTATTTCTGTTGAGCAGAGCTGTCTCACTTTCAGGTCCTTTTTGCACTTCCATGATCACCCCCTCTGCTGCTGTTATATCTGTGTATTGTTTTTAATCACTTTATTTTGATCAAAATGTGATCTTCAAAATGGAATCTGATAAACTCTGTGGTATACAAGAATAAATACTATAAGGTTTGAGACACATTTGAACTTATACTTTCCTTGAATTTCAAATGAGAAAACCCTCCAGTTCTGTTCTGATTGTGATATTTTAGTCATAACTAAAAGCCCAGAAGAAAAGGCTTTCTTTTTTTCTGGCATAAAACATCTTCCTGGGGACCTTACAATCTTCCCATATGCTAAAGTTGATAAGGGGGTGCCTACCCACCCTGGGTGCCATTGTCTCTTGCATTAGAATTGTTAATGTTACTAAGAGCTGGGTAGGATTTTAATTAACATACAGGCCTGATAAGGCTTCCTACATCAGGAGTTTTCTTGGTGGGAAATAAGGATATATAAAGAGGTTTGAATCAAAGAAAGGGATTCAATTTGAGTTCTGATTGGGGATTCAGATATGCCATTTTTGTGGGATGGTCAGGGACTTTGCAGGATGAAGATGTGAGCCATGTGAGCTTGGCCATGTGGCCAAGGCCTGGGGTCTGCAGCCTTTGGCAGGCCTAGGTTAGCAGCATGTGTGTGCTAAAGGCAGCTAAGGAAGTTGGAGAATTGAACTCCGGGTTGAAATTTGTTTTCCTGAGTTTAACTTGAGTCTGGGAGAGGCTGTGCAAAAGTCAAGCCTGAAAAGAAAGTGAACTTTGCTTGGTTCGGTATTATGGAGCTTCTTCTACTACCTGGTGGAGGACAAGGAGAAGACAGCATGGAGGAGCTGGAGCACACCAAAGGAGCAGCCAAAGGAAGATATCTTTGAGCATCTGGAGATGAACTTTGACTGACTGATGTTGGTGAGATGATCAGGACTGAGAGACTGAGGATTTTTAGATAATCTGGGGAAAGGACTGTGGACAATGTTGAGAAAGGTTTTGGACAATGTTAAAGTAATTTAGAGTTTTACTTACATGTTTCTTTTGTAGTAATTAGGAAATCACTTTGTTAGAAATAAATTAGTCTGCACTCTGAGAGTCTGCTGTGACTTGGGATTTTGGTGAGAAGGCTGGGAATGGTGGAAAGAACCCACAGAAGTTTAGAAGAGGATAAATTGGGGCAAACTAATCTAAAGTTTAAACTGTGTTTTAAAGTTTTTCTTTTTAGGTCTAAGAAGGAAAGAGAGCTGAGAGAAGCTGGTAGCTGATTTTTGCATACCAATAGTAGGTGAACAGTGTAAATGCTAATTAACTGTTTTGAACCTGCTTCCTAGGGAGAAGCAGGCATAGGTGTTCTTAGTTCAAGTCAAAAAGTCTTTTATTTTCTTTTCACCTGATTTCAAAGTGGCTTCCTATTACAAGGTAGGGGCTTGTAGTAGATTAAAAACAGACTTGGAAAGACATGATTGCTATGGATGATGCTAATGATATAGGTTGTAGATGATGCATCTGTAGATGATGCTCAGAGTTAAATAACAATAAATAGTAAAGCTGAACAATGGCAGACCAACTCACCACCTTCCTCCCAAGAGAGGCTCTGGCCATGAGGGCTAGAAGTGCACCACAGTGGTCATTTAACTTTGAGGGAGGTCTTCTGGCTTTAGCAAAATAGACCAACAGGAATAAATTTGAGATTAGGAATATACAAATACGTAGACATCATACTTATATCCTACCTCCAGCCACAGCTGTAGATAAACATTTTACACTTAAACATCCCAAGTCATAAAACAGCCAAAAATTCAACAAGAGGAAAAACTTTGAAGAACCAAGATATCCAAAAGTACAAGTAGTTTTATACCATGAAACTGTTTTTCTTTGCAACATTAAAGTTAGTGTTTATTATCCAATTGGGAAGTATACATGGGTCTTATTATCTTACTCATCTGTCCATCAGGAGAAAAATAATTCCAACTCTTGACTCAGGAAGGAATCTATCATGTAGACTTTAATATGAGGAACACTGAAACATACAGAGACATGATGATTTATTACTGGTGAGTCATTTTGGTTAAGTGAAGATGACTAAAATGATTAGAGCTGAGAGAAGGTTAGGGAAAGAGAGGTTTGTGGAGTTGTGATTGTTTCTTACTAATAAGTTGTATTTATGACTTTGGGATCCCTAAAGTTAAAGGAGATAATTGAATCTATTTTAAGAATCTCAAATATATATATTATATATATATAATATATATTTTGATAATTGTTACCTATGAAGCATGGTTCTAGAGAAATAACATGAATACCTGGCATCCTCTCTTGGGCAAAGGATTTTACAGAACCCAGTAGGACTTTTAGAGTATTTAATTCAATAGTAACCAGAAACAAGAATGAAATCCAAATGCTTTCTTGAAACTCATATAGTCCCTCTGGCACGACCTGAAAAGAGGGCTTGGTGGTAATAGCCAGGGAAACAATTCTGTCTTCTGCATGAGAGAGTAGACTTCTTGAATTTCTGAATTGTTTTTTTTTTCTGGACTTTTTAAAGTAGAGAGATACCATCTAGTAAACTGGGTAGAATAAGATCAGAGCTGCTTTTGCCATGTAATCTTTACTCAGGGAAAAGCAAGCTGTAGCCCTAAAAGCTATCCAAGAGAAAATGAAAGGCACCAAGTTCACCTGTCTGAGAACCAGCAAGGCTCATGATGGGAAAAACAGAAAGATACAAAACCCTTTTCACCAACTGCTTGTGTGATTCAGATGATTTGCTATGCCTGGAGATAAGTTGGATTTATGGGAGGGGTCTCCCCCAAGGGTCTAGCATACAATCCCCTCTCCTAGTCAAACAGGAAAGCTCATTCATCTATTAACAACCTCCAGGAGAAAATGGCCCTTGAAGATGGTATCTGTGAAAAAAAGCATTGTGTGCTCGTAAAAGAGACTCCTTGTTTCCATGGAGGTGGAGGAATCATCCAGGCTTCTAATTCTTGTCTGCCTCTTTTCTGAAAGGTCGCTGCTTAGATTTTCTCATTTATAGCACCTGACACTGCTATTTCTGCCAGAATCCATTAGTACCATCTTGATAGTTGCCTTTGCCAATTAGAAAGAATTTACCATTAATGAGAGTCTGAAACACTAAAGAGCTTATCATTGCCAACTCAAGGGACAATAGAGAGATACATACTTTGTCAAAGTTGTAGGTAGTTATTTCTTCCATTTTAATGCAATCACACAACTCATTATGCACATAATTCATTTATCTTGGCAGCCAACCCATTGGATGCTTGTTGATTACATCAACCATCAATTGTGATATTCTGTTCAAACTCTGAATTAGTCCAGGCAGTTAAGTTCAAATGATCTTCCCTGTCCCAGTGATTATTTTCCTTTTTATCCAATTGCTGTTCTACACTGTCATCTATTATCAATATGACATTGCTTTTAAATCAAAGATTTTCAGATTCCTCCAATATTTTCCATGACAGATTGTCATACTCTCCCAAGGGTGCTTGGAAATGTGCTTTTGGTAGTCTTCATTAAAGCTTAGAATACAAGGACTAGAGATGTTAAAATATCCTGAAATATGTCACAACTCCATTCCAATGAAGGATTTTCCCAGCCAAACTATCCAAGTTGAGTCCAAATTGAGGAATATTGCCCCAGCATTTACCTCTTGGATCTGGATTTGATCCTCCTGGGAATTCTTAATCATCTCTATTTTAAGTAAACACACAACCAAGTGGTAATGCTGTAGGGTGACTGATGTGAAAATGCCACCCACAATGAACTATAATACAATGGGGACCACCTAATTTTATGTCAAGGGATGTATATTTGTTTCTCACTCTAACACTTGCTGGTAATATGACTTCTATGACCTCTACAAACCTCTGTTTCCAAATCAGTAAGATGAAAATATAACACCTACTATTACACAGAGCCACGAGCATTCAAATAGATGATGTGCATAATCACATGAGACCTCTTTGTGTCTAAATGGACTGATGCTTCTGCTCTCTAGGACACTTCTTTAGGAACAAGTGACTTGAATCTGGTACCCAGAAGGTCAAGGAAGGGGTCTTTGGTCTCCTGAAAAATATATGTGTTCATTCATTGGTTTAAAACTGATCATTGATTTCTTCACTCAGTGCCTGCTATTACATATTATAGGTGTCAGTCATTCATGTTTCCTGAAAGAATGCCTCTCGCCTCCAAATATTACTGAGCCACTCCTATTTTCCACTGGTCTTTGGTCATGCTGACCCTGATAGAGATCCATCCAGTAAAGCGTAAAAGGAGTTAGGAGCACTGTCCAACTGTAATAAGCCCTAGCACCTCCCGGGGCGTTGTAGGGCAAGGTGAATTTCATGGTTGTTTGCCAAGTGGAAGAATCAAAAATGGCCCCAAAGGTACTGATCTGGACTCTATTTCCAAACACACAAACTTGGGACTTGCTCAGTGACAAGGGATGTTGTTGTGACTGTTCTTGTGAGGGCTGGGAGGTGGGTGGACTGGGCATGGGGAGTGGGCTGGGTACATCCATGGATCAATCACAAACAAGTCAGCAGGAATAGTAGGGGCTGAGCTCCAAATGGAAAGTAAAGGGTTTTGATTGTGGGTGAATAGGTAATATAGATTCTTCAAAGCAAGGTTCCTGATGGGTTGTCGGTGGGATGAAAACTAAACCTGACTGCCTGTAGACAGAGTCATTACTGCTCTGAATAAATTTACAAAATCCCCATATTTGAAACCACTTAATCCTTAGCTCTTGAGTAGTACTAACCATTCAGTTTCTTGCGGGTCTATTTATAAATATGGAACCCCAATGTATTAGTTTAATTAAGTTGATGAAAACCCAAACAAAACCCTATTCAACGTAAATGACAAGATAGCATATATTAATTATAAAAATAGCTGGTGAAAATATAAAACTGTAAGGCCCTCACCCCACTATCCACCATATAGAGATAACCATGATGAACACTTTGGTTGAATTTCCTTCAGATGTTACTATTATTTATTAATTTTTTATTGAAAAAAAAGATAGTCATTACTGGAGTAACTTTCTAATCCATCTGAACTTGCTACTTGTCAGTGTTCAGTTTCCTGGTAAGAGGAGAGGGCCCTCTGCGTGAATGAGGTGTGGATAGGGAGGGGAGGGTGAGTGAGGGCTTCCAGGGGCCAGTGCTCATTGTGTCAGTGAACCTGGAGACCTGATTCATATCCTCTCACTGACCAGGAAGATGACTGTGCTTGATGGGAGGCCAAGCGGTCAGTAAGCCAAAGGAAAAGGCTGCGTCTGCTGAAAACAAAGCACAATATCCTTGTGTAGTAACCCTGGCGCTAAAGCTGTGTTTCCTCTCAGGCGTAAAAACCAGGTCTTTGCAGAATCCAGCCGACCCCTTCTCCCCAAGAAAATCTGTTGTCTTTGGCCATTCATGTTGCATAACAACCCCCCCACCATACACACAGACATATAGACACAAACACAAAAGAAAAAAAACAATCATTCATAATTCTGTAAATCATAGCACCATTCAGTTTTTAAATTTCTATGCTTTAACCTTTTGTCCTTAATTTAAAATGATTCTACTGACCACAGATGAATATTATTAACATTTAGGTGCCACTGTTTTCAAATAAAAGTGTGATCAGTCTGTTTTGCAGTTACTTTTTCTCCTTTTAATAACCTAGCCTGAATATTTCCCCCATGTCACTGGGTAACCTTCTATTTGATTATGAATGGATATCTGGTAGTCCATTGAATATATCATCATTAGGAAAAATAATGCCCTATCATTGAGTGCTTAGGATATTTGCAGCTTTAGACTTGTTTTCAAATGTATATCATATTAAAAATAAAGCAATTATATAACTTACAAAACAAAATCATGATTAATGAATACCCTGGTTATTCTTGTATGAGACAGAACATAAACTGAGAGAAATGGAGAAGAGGTGCAAACTCCCAGGCAGTGCCCCTGAAGGTTGTAGTTTAGTGTAACCTTCTTATTTTACAGTCCAGGAACCTGAGAGTCTTCAGAGCTAAACTACCTGTTCAAATCATATAACAAGCACAGAATAAAAACTACTGGGTTCTGTCTTGTATCCTTCATATGGGTGACATTTGAATTCAATATTTTTAGATTGAAAAATACAAAAAAAAGAAAAAGAAAAAAAATCAAGCATGACAGCTAATAATTCCAATATTCTAGCTCCCCGAGACATCTAGAAATATGTTTTAGTTACTCAGATGTATTTCCATTTATTTCCTAGGAATGGTGTCTTGATCAGGAATCAGGGGTATATGCTGTCTTCAACTTCATCATGTTTTAAACCTTTCAAATTCAAATTTCAAAGTTTTTTTGCCAAGACTTTCTTTTTAGCTTTTTCTATTGTATTGTCCAATCTCTATTTTGGTTTCTGTTTTTGTGAATTCTTGCTGCCATATCACCTCTGTTAGTTTTAAGGTTCACAACTCTTATTGTGGCAGGGACTTTTAAAAAATTCAATAAAAGAGCCTTTTCATGTCTTTCATTTGGTTTGCAGTAATTTCATGCATGTCCCTGAGTCCACAGCATCTGTTCTCCCTGACGATGCAATCTGACATTCCACCATTGTAACCTTTAAAGTGGTGCATATCATACACCAGTGTGAAGCCAAAACAGATGCTGTGGCACAATGCATCCATCTTTATTGTGTGTGTGTGTATGTGTGTGTGTGTGTGTGTGTGTGTGTATAAAGCACACTCTCCCAACCCTCCCGGTAGCTTTTATTAGTCTTTGCCATCAGTTTTTCTCAATACAATTGTATTTCTAAGACTTCCAGTTCCAGGAGAATGATTTGAAATTCCATGAAAAAGAATCAGCACTACAATACCACTGTCTGTTATTCTTTTTAGGCAAACAACTAACATTCTTTTATGTATGCAGTTATTTATTTGCAGTATCAATAAAGGTGTCATTCAGCAGTGCTCTGAACATATCATATCTCCCTCATTTATTGTTCTATGCTTCTCAATGAATTTGCTTATAGAGGAGCACAAATTAGATTAAAGACAATGTTTCATTTCCTTTGATGTAGGACTCAGATGGGACTTCAGAGGCGCCAGCAGTTCTCCTTTGTCTTGCTTTTCAGACTCACATAATAGAACATCAATCTTGCAAAGGATCCTTCTGCCCAGATCACCCAGTTTAATTTATTAGGCTACTTGGTTAGGACTGGAAATCTTCATCCTCCCTCTTACATTAATATGAGAATTCTAAACCCTCCTTAAAAATGAGAATGTGATAGAGTTTAGGTGTGTGCTTAAACATAACTTTTAGCAATATCAATTACAAATGTCCTAATACTTCCTGTCTTCGGCATTTAAATATGTTTCTTCGGGAATTAAGTTAATGAAAAATCATGGACAGAAAAACATACTTTTAACTCCGTGATAGACTTGGTGAACTATAGCTGCAGAAGAGGTATTGTAAGGTTCTTTGCTGCCCTCTGGCGGTTAATCATCTCAACAACACAGGTAAGGTTTAGCTGCTCAGTTAAGAATAGGCTGAAATTAGACAGGGGAAGCATACGCTCTAGCTAAGAAGCAATGCGGTAATTCAGATAAGATAGCAACTTAAAACAGTATTGTGAATACAGGGCCCTTTGATTGAAAGAATAGCTCTGTGATAATAGCTCAGGGTGGCCCCTACCTCTTGGTATGCCTATGATTTCTTTTCTCCCAACAGAAATGGGGGGAAGGGGGTTAATGATCTTTTCCAATATTCAAGCTTCATAGAAAAGGAAATCGAGGCACTAGGCTCTTGTGACTGACCCAGAGTGTGGGGAACATAATCATTCAGTGCACTAATTTGAAGCTAGGTTATTGGAGAGGGGTGCATATGTGTACATACTTATATCTCCATTTATCTCCTACTTTGCTTCAAATGGATAGTTGGTAGTCCATTGACTATATTATGACAGTGAAAAATAATATAATGGAAAACATTCACATTTTTGAACTAGTTTTCAGAAAATTTCTATTATCAGGAAAATTCTTCTACACCATAATTTTTGAAACAGAATGAACCAGAAACAGAGAAAAACATACAGTAACTTTTGGCAGAAAGTTAGAAAGTTATATTTTGGAGTGGAATAACCAATTAGTTCTTACTAAAGCTATGAAGGTTTTGAGAAAAATTAGTCAGAATACTATAAGTAGAAACAGAAATACTAGAACATACTTTGCTTTAGGTAAATATTTGTTAAGTGAAGGCTTTTGCCATGGGAAAGAAACCGCTTTCTAGTTTATTGTTTTTGTAAAACAAAGATTCCACACATATCCCTACATTTCTTTGGTATGTATAGGTGTGTGTATACATATATATGCATATATATGTGCATATATATTTACATATATATATTTACACATATATGCACACGCACACACACATATATATATATATATATATATATACATATATATGTATATATATATATATATATATGGGTCCCTATTTGGCCATGGCAGATATTTTCATGTATTTTTAATTGTTCTTAACAAGTCTGATTTGATAAATGTGACTTAATAAAAATACTTGAAGGTATTGGGGCTTTCTTTTCATTTATGGTTTGCGTAATCTTTCTTACTTGGGCCATATTTGGTGGAATTCCATACTTAGGCTATTTCTTTCTTTTAAATTCGAACAAGATTTGATCACAAGCATTGTGTGTTTAAGGTATACAGAACTGAGCTGTAGGCAAGTAAACCAGTGGATTAGAATTACTTTCTATTCTTTTGCTCTGCCTACCTTCTTACCCTGTCAGGATGATATCAAGGCAAAGAAGGTAAGGGAAGAGATGATTTAAAGTACAAGGTATTTTCTCAGTCTTTGAGCATTCAAATTCACAAATGAAACTAAGCATTTAGAGAGGACATTTTTATATGTTGGAATCATCTAACTCACGTCTAACTAGAGTCAGCTGTCACATCCGATTGGGGGATTTTACATATTAATTTGCAAATTATCCTCAGATGTTGTATCTTGAGTCAACTGTATTTGACAACACAAGTTCTAAAATAGCATCTATAGTTTGTTGATATCTGACTAGGCATAAGCCACTGTATCCACCTTAACTCTGCTATATTCCCTTAAATGTAAAAAAGAAGTGAGAAATAACATTTTATGTACCACTGAGGAAGAAAAAATAAGCAATTAAAATTTTGCTAAATGATTTATTATCACATAGAATTTTTATTGTATACATATTGGAAGAGCTGTCCTGGACTTTGCTATATTTCATTTTTCATCATATGTTGCTCTTGTGTAATAAGACAAAAATACAAGCAAACTCATTTGATTGAAGAAGTTTCAAGTTTTATTTTGTAGTATTCATACTTTATATCGAATCATTTTTGACTGGCAGCTGTTGAGATTCTTGTTTCTCTACCTAATATTGTCTTCTGCACCTTTGAGACTGTAGGTGACACAGACTTTCTTAGCAGATCATTTGTTTTGTGGGGTTCCCTTCATACTGCTGATACCTATCCACAAATTTCCATAAACATTTTCCTAGGTGTCAGCAGAAGATTTTCAGACAATAACAGAACCCACACTCCTTCCTCAAATGACTCCCAGAAGGTCTGTTGA
This sequence comes from Uropsilus gracilis, assembly GCA_004024945.1. Taxonomy (NCBI): domain Eukaryota; kingdom Metazoa; phylum Chordata; class Mammalia; order Eulipotyphla; family Talpidae; genus Uropsilus; species Uropsilus gracilis. Next base: position 21,419 of record PVHY01001516.1, on the reverse strand, counting down.
CTGACGTTTGAGATAGCCTATTATGTTACTAGGGTTAAGCTTGGCTATGCAAAGATAGCTGATGGATTCTGTGCAACTGTGGTACATAACTCTTCATCTAATCTCTACTATAACCAAATGAGCAGGTGATGGTCCTTCTACAAATTGTTCAGTGAAACTAGAGCACTGAAGGAAGATTTAAGAACACAAACCCGATTTCACAAGAGCATGATTGCCTTGAGTTAGTCCTTTCTTAAGAGGCTAGAAAAAATGAAGAGTCAACATACTAACTCATGTTGCCTGTTGACAAAGAGCAAGTTTATCATTTATGTTCTGTTCCGAGGACCTAGAGAAACAGTCCACAAAGCAGTGCATTCTGTTAAGCGCTCTGATTAAATTTAAGTGGGTTGTGATTTCTGAAAATACATCAGAGGCACTGGCCATGCTTTTGCTCTGTATCCCAAACCAAAATCACTGAAGCTGCCTTGATTACTTCAGGACCCTGAAGACTGGGCTGTGGACATTATTTTTGTAAATGGGGGGAGGGCGGGAGCTGAGGTCGGTGGTGGGAGTAGGGCTTCTCTATGGAGAATTCTAATCATCTTCAGCAAAGACACAAAAGCCTCTTCAGCAGGCTGTGATTCACAGCAGGAATTGGTGGCTAAGGGATTTATCTTCTTGAAACAAGAATGTGTCAACAAATTTCCTGGAGCCAAGGCACTGCTTGAGGAATTTAAACTGCTTGCAAGCTGTCAACATCTGGCCACAAAGGATACCTTTTATGAGGATACTGAGTTGTTATTCCATAAGGCAGTCATTGTTTTATGTGGTCACATTCCATGCAGTACCCCCCTCGATTCTTATTATGAAGACATTGGATAGAAGTGATATCATTTTGCCCCTGGGGAACATTTGGCAACGTCTGTGCACATTGATTTGCACAAACCATAGTGGTGAGACTACTGGCATCTAGTGAGTAGAAGCCAGGGATGCTGCTAAATGTCTTATAAATCACAGCAAAAACTCCCCAAGACTTTTAAGGCCCCAAATGTAAATGTCACAGGGTCTGAGAGAGTCCCTGGTCTAGTCCTAAGAGGCCCTCTGCTCCCATAAATAGCATCTCTTTGGGAAAACTTCCTGGCTCCCTGTTCCTGAACTGTTTTACCTCCTGTGCTCGCCATCTTCACAGAGCTGTCACTTCAGAAATCACTTCATTTTCCTATCTGTCTTTATACTTCAAGTCCCCTGATCTCAGGGATTGCTATAATGTTCTCAGAAAGAGGCATGGTGCCTGAATACTTTAAAAAAGTGACTGAACTCTGATGAGCGCCTGTTGAAGCAAAATAATTCCAGGAAATGTTGGAAAACTCAACTTCAGCAAGAGTTAGAACTGGAGTTCAGGGACAACTGGAATCACAAAAACTGACAAGGTTCTTTGTCATCCTAAGACCCTCTGTCTGTGACCTTAGTCCTCCACAGCATGGAACATGGTTGTAGACAGTCTCTGACTTTTCGGTGCTATGACTGGCTCCCCTGAAAAGGAATAGGTGCATCTTTTGGGGTAGTTAAGTAAAACGTCTCTAGGGAAAGGGAGGTCTCCATCACTGACTGTCTTGGATTACTTGTCCCCTTTCAATCCACCGTGGATAAAGCAAAGAGCAGGAGCAATTTATATAAAAGAGGAAATCGGGGCCACAAATCAGGTGTCCACTGCACTGGAACATGATAAACGCTTGGAGATTATCTGTTCAACAATTGTATATTGAAAAGCTCAGAGGAAGATACTATGTGCCAAGGTTCTCAGAATTTCCAGGAACCTCTACTTATAGTGGAAAATGAAACTTCTGATAAGATGTGGTATGGTTGCTTGGGAAGCCTGTTTTTGAGGAAAGGTTCTTATTGAGAATTTTTGGTTAAAAATGATTAAAACCCTATGCAAATGATATACTCTATAGTAGAAACCCCTTGAGAATAGATTAACTGAAAACATGATTAGATTTGGGAACCCCAACAATCTTAACCTTTGCCTCACCAATAGATTCTTCAAGATGACCATAGGAACCCTCAGACTCACATCTCCCCAGGTTATCCATGGAAAAGAGAGTCATTTTCTATGTCCATATCTGAAAATACACTAATGGTTTTCTCAGGTGTTGGGTCCAGTACTGATAGATTCCTATGGTTAAGAACATGGAGACTTTTTATTTTTTGAGACTAGGTCTTGCTATTTTTGCCCATGGAACCCCAGGCTCACGTTGCCCAGGGTACTACAGACTCAAGCAATCCCCAGCCTCAGCTTCCCAGGTAGCTGGGATTGCAGGTGTACACCACCACACCCAGCTATTGTTTTTGGGATTAGGTCTCACTACGTGCCCCCAGTGGGAATCGAACCATGATCCCTGGCCCTGACTATGGCTTCCTAGAATGCTACTTACAGGCATGTGCCACCTGGAGACTTCTGATTGGTGTACTGATATCCTGTGATATTGATGGAGCAGCTTAAAGTCTGCCCACATGGAGTCACAGAGGGGTTCCTCAAAGGAGCTAGAAGGTAAATGGGAAAGTCTGATAGAAAGAGAAATAATATCTAGCTATCATAGTCCACTGCATTGCTTTACTATTTATTACCCATATGACTTTGGAGATAGAAACATAATAATTCCAATGTTATTACTTCTTAAAATAAAGATTGGAGATTGTATATAAGTGACACAATAAAATTGTGAATATTTTAATTAACATTCCTTAGTCTTGCACAATCACTTGCTGTTTAACTTGGTTTTGATAGAAGTTTTTGACATAAAGCTGGTCAGGAGAGGAGGGAGGATAATCACAATGCAGAGGTCTCTGGGTTCTTTTCCTCCTGCTGTTTCTCTCTCTATTCCTTCATGCATTTGGGAGCTCAAATTTGATGTCATAGTATCAGTTGAGAGCTTTAGGTTTTGAACCTTATCCACTGCTTTTTTCCTACATAATTAATATAGGTTGAGAAAGGGTCTCTATATTATGACAGACAATTACAAACAAGAATAGAGTATTATAAAAATGTTAAATCCATCATACTGTTCAACAACCATCAACTCTTGATTTATACCATATTATTCATATTGTCTTCCTCTGTCTTTTTTTTTTAAATTTAATTAAAAATTTTTTGAGATCAGGTCTTGCTGTTTTTGCCTGTAGAACTGCAGGCTCATGTTGCCCGTGTTACCACGGACTCAAGCAATCCCCAGCCTCAGCTTCCCAGCTAGGATTACAGGTGCATGCCACCACGCCCTGCTATTTTTGGGGACTAGGTCTCGCTGTCCTCTGTCTGTCTTTACCAATCATTCTAAAACAAAGTCTATCTAAAATTCATGTTATTTCTGAAAGATAAGGCCACTTAAAAACCGAAGTGCCATTATTATACCTAAAAAATGAACAATAATTCACTAGTAAAATCAAATAATCCAACAAGATTTATATTTCTTTGATTGCCCCATTCATTCATTATTCTTCATTCTCTCATTTATGTGTTTTTGTCTCTTTCTCATTTATTTAATATTACAATTTTATTGGATGTTAAGTATTCAAGTAAGGTCTCTCTATACTACAATGGTTGATCAGTCTTTTAAATCTCTTATAGGGTCCTTTCTCATCTTTTTTTCCCTTGCATAGTTTTCATTGAAAGTTGGGTATTTGTCCTGTAGGATTTTCTGCAGTTTAGGTTTTGCTTACAGTATCCTTGAGATGTAGTTTCATGACTTCTCAGCCCACTATAGTTCTGGAATGTAGCAGTTAGATTTAGTGGTCTATTAGATTCATGTCTAGTCCCTTCAACTGGCCTGTTCCACTGTCTGACATCCGTAATCACTTTTTGTGCCTTTTTTCTTTTATCATCTTAGTAACCATTGTTACATTAATTTATTAAGGATTGCAAAGTGCTGATATTTTAATTCTCTAATTTCTTCTTAATTAATTAGCTGGCGTGATCTACAAAGAGAACATCACCAATATTTACGTCTCTTGAGATTATATTTGTGTAGGAATGGCTGAACAAATGTTTGATTCTTTGCTTTATTTAAAATAATCCTTCCATTGTATAGTGATGATGAATGAGTTATGGTTTTTATTATTATGTTGGGTATGTTTTATTCCATTATATTTATTATTTTTGTATTTGTAATGCTCAAGTTGGCTCTGTCTGTGGCCAGTGGGAATCTATTCAAATTTGATTTGAAAAGTCAAATCAAATTTGAAAAGATTCCATGTCTTAAAAAAAAAATTAAGACAGTTACACAATTTCATTTCTAAAAGGGACATTATGATTATTAGTTTAATGTGTAACGTTATTACATATATGTATATATAACGTATAATAAGTAGTAATATGGTAATACATAATATAATGCATGGATTGGACTTTGGTGATAGTTAATGTAATAGCTCAGGTCTCAAGAACACTATTCTATCTCTTTGGGTATATTAAATGCATGTACAGATTTAGAGTGTTCCCAGGACTTCTATAGGTTCATACACTGAAGTAGGGGATCCTTTTCAGGCATACTCTCCAGCTCCCCAATTCCCACTTACGGGTTTGTCTGTTCAGAAACTCAGAGTAATGAGGTTTTCTCAGAGTTTTAACCTCTTATGGGTTGTTCAGTTACAAGTGACTACTCATAGGGAAAATATTAAGTGATCAGAAAAAGTAGAAAACCATATGAATTTCTCTTATTTTTCTTTCATGGTTAAGAGCTTGTCTGTATCTTTCTTAACATCAGTTATTGCATTACAAAAATATTTATGGACATAATTTTCTTTTATAGAGGCCCCTGGGGGAATATCATAAAGGAGTTAAAGAGCATCCAACAGAGCTTCCAGACTCATATAGAACACAGGTTCTTTACATCAAATTGGGTATTTATTATTTGTGTGGCTTCTGTAGTCTCTGCTGGGTTGTTAGTTTCCTGCCTATGCCATCACTGACCGAGTCTTTAACATGTCACACAAGGCTGAGTGAAGACTCGGTATTAAATAGGTATTTCTTCAATGTTCCAGTGACAGATTTCAGCATCATGGCCACTTAAAGTGTGCAAATTCAATTCCCAAAGTTTTAAAATTCATACAGCAATAATGTTATATTAGGCAAATGTTTCTATTATTAAATATAGAAAACCTGGACCTCTGGCTCCTTTCCTTGTGATAAAACCCCTTTGCCAACTTGACCGAATTCCTGAGTGTTTGTTTTCTTTAAACACAAAATGCCTCTTGATTAAAATGACAAAACAAAATGAAATACAAGCTAAATAAAAGTATAAACTGTAATGGGATAAAGAAGCTATAAACAATTCTAACTCATTAATTTAAAAAGAGCTTATTCATTTCATATGTCCTACAAATGATCATTATGCACTTCCTAACCACATTTCTAAGAATAAATGTTAAAAATTAGTGTCCCGAAATTTAAAAATATTTGATTTCTGATTGATAATTTTTGTGCAAATGTAATCATGTAGGCATATCTGTTGTCACTTTAGTGATAGTTCTAAGCATCTCCAATTTCCTTGGTCAAAGACCGCTTTACTGGCAAGAATGCAACTTAAAATAATTGCAGCTTGTGTGCTGGGTTTGTTTTCTAAAGGTTGTTTTGATTTATGGTGACTCAACTTTTCAGTCTATGTGGTTAACTTCTTTGATTGGAGAAGGGGTCTTCATGGATTACATTATCAACCTGTGTGCTCAAAAAATATGAAATTAAAGGCACTACAATTTCATTCCTTATCTCAGGTCATTGTTCTCTCTCTGGGATACTTAGGATTAAGGTGATGATAAAACGATAAAATGCCTGTCTCATTACACTGATCAGTGTAGCAAATTCTTTACAAGGTTATTTTCTTATTGCCCTATCCAGTGGCTAGGAAAAAATTTTTCTTTTTAAATTTCTCTTCCCCAGAATCTATTTGTTGTTGTTCTCTTCCTCCTTGCCCCCCCCACTCCCCCATCCTCCTCCTCTTCCCTCCTCCTCCTCCTCCTCCTCCTCCTCTTCAAAGGGTTAAAGGGAAAGCCTATGTCCCTTTTGTCTCTTAGTGATTGAGACACAGACAGCATCTTGATCTTCCAGTTTAACTAGTCAAAACTTTCACATTGAATTTTTATCTCCTACCTTGCTCCACTTTCTGCAAAATGAGTGACAGCAATGATTCCTTTGCCTTTCTGAATTTCATAGCGACATGATGTGAGAATGATAAATTCTGGTTGGAATAAAAAAGTCCACAAAGGCAGAAACTACAGGATTATGAAAAACTAACCCCATTGTCTTTGTAAAGGTGGGGCATTTCCTTGTTAACTAATCCCAGAGTGCTGGGAGGAAGTCTGTCCCCACCTTGAGTTATGAAGGAGACCACGTTTGTTTTCTTGGCTTTCCCTCACCTATTTTGCTTCATTCTTGGTCCCACTGGCCTCTCTTTTTCCACCTGGAATTCAACCCAGGCTGTCTTCCTAAACTAGAGTCTGTGCCCCCTCTACATGCACACTCTATCAGACATCTTCCTTTGGCTGGAAGAATTTCAGATAAATGAGGCAGAGACTGCAATGAAATGGTGTAGAAAATGTTCCTGGGTCAGGAACTGGGGCACTGGCAAAGTGAAATGGGAAGGAGGGAGGGAAGGGGTGGCATGCCTGAACTGGTCCCCCACCTTTCATTTTAGAACTCTCCATGAGAACCCACCCTGAAATCAGCCAGCCAGTTTTGTATTTTTAGCCCCTAGTTTGCTATGATCACCTTCCTCTCTGGGCCCTCAGCTTCTTAAGAGAACAGGTTTCTCCACTCTGATTTTTTTATGTAGTGAAGCACATGGCCCAGAAGAAAACTTTCAGAAACTATTTGTTCAATAAATGAATAAAGGCGAGGGTTCTTTTCTTGTTGCTCCAAGTATAACAGACAAGTTACTATTTACTCTTTTTCTCAGTGTTCGCCCCAGTCATTATGAAATGTGGGCTAGAGTGAACAAATTAGTGAATTAATTAAAAAAAGGAATATGGGATTGATGCCCTGAAAATGCTGATTTTTAAGAAATCTCCCCATGTATAATGTCCCTTTTTCTTCTTATACATGGAATAAATAGGTTTATTGTTTCTGGGAAATAATACATGTTCTTAGTCTAGAGGAGAGAAATGATATTTTTGGTTTTGGTTCTCAGAGCTAACATTCCTGAGTATTTACCAATATAATGACTTATCGTCAGAAAGATCTTTTCTAAATATCCGAAGTTTCCCATTACTCATCAAGAGTTAAACTGGCTGACTCAAAGGAAAAATTTTATTGTAACCAGTGGGATCTGACCCTGGTTGTATATCAGAACCACTCGGGGGCACTTTAAAGAATACTGATGCCCAGGTCTCACTTCTAGAAACGTGACCCAATTTTTAGATCTAATTGTTGTAGTTCAGGTAATGAAAAAAGCATGTTCCCAGGTGATACTCATATGCAGCCCCAGGTGAGGAACAGTGCGGTAAACTAGCCATTGAAGGGAGACTGCTATGGCTATAGTGAGATCCCATTGCACAGGAAAGAGGGAAACAAGAGGTGAGCAAGGAAGTGCTGAAATTGACCAGAAGCAAGCATCTCAACTAAGAAAGAAGCTGGTATCTAACCCTGGCAATCCTTGGGATTCTTTCCACCTGCACCCAGTTGCAAGACCTACCAAGTTAAGGGAAAACAAAACCAGGATTTACTTACCAACAGAAAAGAAGCAAGAATGACTAAGACTTTGAGAGGCCCCTTGTCTTCCCTAGTTATAGTTCACTCTCAGTCCTAACTAGGTGTTCCAAGATACATGTGTTCCAAGATGGTGACTTCCCTCTGCTCCAATCCTGAAGCAAGAATTTCAAACAAAAGAAAGTATGCTCCAAAATGGCATCTTCTGCAGTCAGTGGGAATTTCAGATGGGATGGTGCACCCATTCAGGGTGGTATGACTATTGACACAGTGGGAGTTTCAAACAAAACACAGACCAAAGATGATGATTTCCTGCAGCTTGTGTTCCCAAACCTAAAGCATGTATTCAACACAAAGTCCAGTTTTCCAGCAAGCTGTCCTCTTGTCAGAGATAAACATTTTCCCAGTCTTTCCCAGGTTTCCAAGTTTTTTTGAGTTTCCAAATTTTTCCAGCAAAAGCAGATTCCAAGTCAGCTTACACACCTCAAGCTTTTCCAGTGTGCTACCACCCTCTTATCTCCTAAGCTACAGTTTCCAGGCAAAGGCCTGTACTTGCGTTTGGCCCAAACCGGGGTCCTAGCCATCTGGATCCTCACCCATCTGGACCAGAAGGTCATGGCATCTCCCCTTCTTTGCCTGGTCTTCTGGGCCAATGGTCCCAGTGCCAGCTCCCTTTAATTGCTTCTGGAGGCCCATTTATTCCTTCCTGTCAGACTCCTCTTACGCTACACCTCTCCACTTTCCCTCAAGGCATGCATCCTTCAGCCGATAATGGAATCCTTCTATTTTGCTGCATCACTCTGTATCAGTGAGATAGGGACTTTTGAAAGAGAGTGGACAATTGGGAGCAGGAACACCCAAAATGATTGGAGGTACATGGTGTGGGAGTTCATCTTAGTTCTACGTATTTCACAGGAAAATTCCAATCTATATGGAGGACTTATTTTTAATCCATGGCTGAGCTTGGGGCAGCCCAGGTGCCCAGGTGAAACTGCATATCATTGATCAAATGGCTGGGTCAAAATAAAGCCCCAAAGGTTTCCTCACCCTTTAGTTTGATGAGCAAAGGCAGCAGAAAGTTCTGGGACCCAAGACGGACATAGATGTGGAAAAAAAAATCCCCAAAAACAAACAAAAAGAAAACACTGACTGGACAGATGAGGTTAAGGTGGGGAGACTGCTGAGTGAGGAACATCCTGCGAGAGACTCTGGCACTAATCTGGGTGCTAGGGTGGATGCTGTCACTACATCCAGGAGAAGAGGAGAGACCAGCTCCTCTCCCTGGGCAACAGATCAGCAAAAACCTGGGGGGTGGTTCTGGTGTGAAACTCCACCTCCTTTTATCCCAAGGAAGGCACCTTCCCCTCATGGCTCTGGGAAGACTGAAAAGGCCCTCCTGAGAGTGAGAATTTTGACTTCAACTAATTTTCACTCCAACTCAGTTTAGACCAATATCTTCTGTTTTCAGCCAAATATAACTGTTTTTAATTGCTATCATATCTTTGTTTTTCTTCTGCTACTTCTTGTACATTTCAGTGAAAGTAGGTACAAGAGGACAAGATTGTAGGGTAAAGGAGGACAAATGAGTTGGTCAGGCTTTTTTTCTCCATTGGCCGCTATTATGACCAGCACCTGTGGTATTGCACCCTCCCCATGACTGTACATGCATGGGTCCATGGGTGTGTGAATGTGAGTGGGCACATCTGGGCCTGTGAGGAAAGGATAAAAGGGTGGTGTTACCCCTGGGTGAGAAAGCACAAGAGAAAAGAGAAAGTAGGGAATGAGGCTAGAGAAAAAAGTGAGAATTCCTGTCGCCTGCCTGTCTCCCACCCTGGTCCCCAGGAAACTTTATGCTCTTTCCCTAGCCTCCTTCTCTCTCAGGTATTTTCTAGGGCTCCTTTTCTTCCTCCCCCTTGCTACTCTTTCCTGCTCCTGAACCCTGGACTGACGTTGCTCTTTTATCCTTTTCTCTCAGGCCCACCCAGGTGTGCCCTGGCTTACCCAGGTATGCTCAGGGCCTGAGCACACCTGAGTGGAGCACACATGAGTACACCTACTGGGCCAGGCATGTCCAACCTTGGGGAGGCACAATACCACAGGTGCTGGTCATAAATGCTAATGGTGGAAGGGCAAAAAAAACCCTGATCAACTCATTTACCTTACAGATGAATGCACACGTAAAAGCTCACTGAATTGGCCACTTAGGAGCTGAATATTGTATATAAATTATAATTCAAAAAGTATTTTAAGAAGTAAGGGGAAAATGAAGAAAATAGTCTATTCATTTTTTAAATGAAAGACTTGGGCTAAATAAAATATAAAGCCAAGTGTTGAAAAGTAAACAGTGCCAGATAAAAATATATGTGGTGCTTCAATTCTCCAGAGGTTGACTCAGTCAGGTCCCAGGAATAGTAAAGAAAGAAGGTTGCGACATGAGCAATGAGGAAAATGTGTGTTTACCACAAGTCTCTGGGCCCATCCCATCCCACCCCCCTCCCCGAAAGCTTCTTTCTCTCCCTTGGAAATTTTTAGATGCTGTTATGTTACCACAACATTTTTCCAAAATGCCTCCTGGAACTGATTTGTCTGAAGACACACTGGCTCCTTTAAAATCAAAACTAAGTTGTCAACACATCCTAATGGCATTTTTGAAGGGGATATTGGTGACATAAGTGGCCCTAGAAGATGCAGTGATCATGTGTGTATTTGTTTTGAGTCCTTGGGAAAGTGGTTGCTTCTTTTCATGAGGGTGTTGTGAGGAGAGTATTTATTTTGACATAAAAATATGTGAATTCAGCATCCCACCCCACCATTTCCTATCTAAGCCAACATGGGATAGCCTCTTGCTCTTTCAGAATCTTGATTCATTTGTAAAAAAAAAAAAGTAATAAATCCTTTACAGTTCATGCTATGAATATTAAGTCACATATAGGTGGTTAGCATGTGCCAGAGTCGCAGCCAATGAGTCCTTGTTATTGTGACAGGATACCCAAACATCAGCCTGTCACGCCTGGACTTTAGTTCACACATCTGTGTTCTCCTGGAATTCTCTTTCCTATTCAAATGCTACCTGCCTTGAGACATACTTTGTTTTCCGTCTCCCTTGAAAATCTACGAGATGCTTTCAGTTTGCCCGTGCACCCGTGTCCAACCTAGTCATTTATAGTGTGAAACACCTAATATTTGTTGTTCATCTGAAGGACTCTTTAAAAATGCAAGCATTCAGGAAATGTTGGCACCACTTCACACAGAAACTGCTCGTTTATCCCAGCAACTACTTATGAACAACTAGCAAGCATTTCCTGAGGCATAAAAAGAGGCAATTTCAACATTCTTAGTGGAGAAGATGCTACTGTTGGGGACTGACAAGAATTTGACTGATACTAATCTTGGGCTTTCGTCATCTATTGTTGTATAAAAAGTTTTCTAGAACTCAGTGCCTTCATGCAATAATAAATAATAAATCACTTACCTCTCACAGACAGAGTTAAGAATTTGGGTGTGACTTTGTTGTATGGTTCTGACTTACGGTCCATTCTTAAGTCATAGGTGGGGTTGTGATCATCTGAACGTTTGATCTGTGTTGGTGGTTCCATTCTTCAGGTGCCCAAGGCAATGGGGTTCATCCTAACTCTCAGTGGAGGACCTTGATCCCTCTTTCAGTGAGTCTCTCCATAGGGCTGCTTGAGTGGTCTCACTCAAACACAGCTCTTGGTTTCCCAGACTGAGCAATTTGGGACACCAGCAAAAGCAGTGTTGCATTTATGTTCTGTCCTTGGAAGTCATGCATGGCATCTTCTACCATATTCTGTTAGTCACACAGACCTGCTCTGATTTGGTGTGAAAACAGACCCTGCAGGAACACAAATGTCATGAGCCCTGAACTGCTGGAATCATTTGGAAGTGGGCACCAAATTCTGGCAGTAGAAATACACGAAATCTGCTTCACATTCTGCCTGTGTCCCACATGCCTGTGGGATGACCTCAATTTGACTCCACTCACAGGACAGCTGTGCTCTATGTGCAGTGAGGCTTTGTTGGCATTGGAATATGTGATCTATCATCTTATGTTGCAGCCTTCTGGAGGGAAGGGTCCATCCAATACCAGTTTTCGAGAGGCTTTTGGCCTGATTAAGAGAACTAGAAATTAAAAAAATCAAGAACTACACCAGAAAACACCCTGCTATGAAATGAGCTTCCCAAGGGGGAACATTTTCTGTTTGTCCATTGCTGTATCTCCAGAGTTAGAACTATACCAGGCAAATGATCTATGTTCAAGAAGTAGCTGTGGAATCTACAAATGCATGAGTTTGACATCTGCTTTATAGTTGCTCTCTAATGCAATTTACAAAAAAAGACATAGAAACCTTAGTGTTTTAGACAAATATAAAGATGACAGCACATTGTTAATCCTTATTGTTCAGAAAAGTTTGTTTTATAGAGTGTTACTTATATTTTTCTTAATTATCTTAAGTTTTATGAAGTTTTTTCTATGGCATTTATTTGTGAAGTATTTTTTTATTATTTGTATAGCATCATCATGGAAAGAAATAGAGAAAAAGGGAAATTGTAACTTTATTGGGAATAAATTCTGGAAATAGATATTTTTATCTTTTGAATATAATAGTATGATTTAAGAGCCTGTCACTCTTACATGATGACAGGCAACTGTGGGAAAATGTCTTTGGTGAAAAACACAAGGAAGATAATTCAATTGCTCATCATTCCAATGCTTTCTAATATATTGAGCAATGTATTTTGTTTGAATAACTTTACCCCTGAAAATAGAATGCAGGCTAACTTTGAAGACAAATTTGAACCCTGCAGTCAGAGTTCTACACAGTAGAAACTGGCTAAATCAGTAGTCAAATAAGATTATCTAACACTTTCTCAATGTACTATGAGTTTACAACCTTGTATTATTGTTAAAGGTGACTTTGATCCTAAGTTAGAGGAGGGCATCTGAGTCAGGTCGATGTAATCCCCTCCTCCATTGTTGTGAATGTGTAAAAATGAGTAAAAACAGATAAGCAACACACCTCAAAGGAAAGAAGAACATGAGATTAAAAGATTAAAAAATGGAATGATGTTTCAGTATTTAAACTGTGATGGAAGCAAATGGACATTGCTTCCATGTGCAAGAGAAAATGCAGTATCTTAAAGATCCACATTAATTATTATAGGAGTTCTGGAGGTTGCTACAATCAGTCTAGGAAAGTGGGTCCTGATGCGGAGTAAACTCCCCAGGCAAAGGAAATCTAGTGGCAAATATTAACTTGCCTCAGAGCACCACTGCTGATTAAGGTAGAGAGCAAACTGTAACTCACAGGATTGTGGATCTTTTCAAATACCAGATACAAACATTAGTTACGGATAAAATTCCTGGCTTGTCTCTGGTGATTTTAAACAAAATCTTTCCTCTCAATCTTTGGGATATTTCATGGGTGGTTCCATAGGAAAGCCAACATTGCTTTCCTGGAACTATCTTGGGAAAAAAGATTCAGGGTCTATCCCTCTGTAGGCAAGAAAATCTTTAGCAATTTCTACCTTAAATCTTCATTTGAATTGATTAGCTGTGAGTTGTGGGTTCCTTTAACTGAATGGTTTAAGGGTCCTTTTCCTATTGAAGAACTGATAGGGTTGCCAGGGGAATTCTAGTTAAATGTGTTCTGCAGGATTCCTGGCTAAATCCTGAGAACTGAGGAGAGGCATCCCCTCCCCACCTCTGCCCAGTCTCTAGCACAGACTGTTCAGGGTTCAGGTTTAGCTGGTGTGCAGGCAGCAGTCACCATGGGGCAGATGATGGTTAGGACTGATCCAGGCCGGCCTGGAGGGTGCACAGAATGAACTGAGCTTTACAGAGCTTCTGTGTCCCACTTTCCATTTCTGTTCAAAGGAGATGGTGTTAATTTTAAATTTCTTGTTTCCAAGAGAAATATTAAATGGTTTCACTTATATGTGGAACACAGAGAAACCCAACAAAGGGTCAGACAAAGACAAAGCTTGCAAGCTGAACATAGACCTGAAGCATCAGCAGAGGAGGAGGTGGAGAGAGAGGTCACAATGAGAGCAAAGAAGTCAACATCACACTAATACTGAAACCAAACAAAGATAACACAAAGAAAGAAAACTACAGATCAATCTTCCCAGTGAACACAGATGCAAAAATTCTCAACAAAATCCTAACAAATAGAATCCAACAATGCATTGAAAAGATAATATACCATGACCAAGTGGGATTTATCCCAGGGAAACAAGGATGGTTCAATACCTGAAAATCAATTAATGTAATCCAACACATCAACAAGAAGAAAAATAAAAGCCACATGATCATACCAATACATGCTGAGAAAGCACTTGACAAAGTTCAACATCCACTTATGTCGAAGGTCCTCAAAATTCTTGGGATACAAGGAATTTACCTCAACATAATAAAAACAATTTATGATAAATACACAGCCAATATCACCCTAAATGGTGAAAAATTGAAAGCTTTCTTTTGATATCAGGAACAAGACAATGTTGTCCACTCTCACCACTTCTTTTCAATATAATACTGGAAGTCTTAGCTAGAGCATCAAGTCAAGAAGAAATCCAAACAGGGAAAGAAGAAGTAGAATTATCATTGCTTGCAGATGACATGATAATTTATATAGAAAGCCCTAAAAACTCTACAGAAAAAGTGATGAAAATAATAAACCAATTCTGTAAGGTAGCCCATTACAAAACCAGCACACAGGAACAATTTGCCTTATTATACGCAAAAAGAAGAAGAACTTAAGAAAAACACTCCATTTACCATTGTGCTAGCAAAAAAAAAAAAATACCTGGGAATAAACTTAACAAAAAATGTAAAACACCTATTAAAGAGAATTATAAAACATTGTTAAAAGAGAAGAAACAAGAAATGGAAAGACATTCCCTGTTCATGCACTGGAAGAATCAACATTATCAAAATGGCTGTCTTACCAAAAGCCATCTACAGATTCAATGCAATCCCTATAAAAATCTCAATGACACGCTTTCAAGAAATAGAACAAATACTACTGAAATTCATATGGAAAATGAAAAACCTTGAAAAGCTAAAGCTCTCCTGACCAAAACGAGAGAGAATGAAGGAATTGCACACCTGGACTTTAAATTCTACTACAAAGCCATAATAATTAAGACAGCGTGGCAATGGAATAAAAACAGACAATCAGACCAATGGAAGAGAATTGAAAATCCAGAAATAAAGTCACATGTATATGATTGACTAATCTGTTACAAAGGGGCTAAAGCATACAATGGAACAAGGATGGTCTTTTCAACAAATGGTGCTTGGAAAACTGGACTGCTAATGCAAAAGGATGACTCTAGACCACTTTTTCACACCATGCACAAAAACCAAACCAAATGGATAAAAGACTTACACATAAGACCTGAAACCATAAAATATATAGAAGAAAACATAGGCAAAACACTCCACAACCTGTACCACAGAAACATCTTCCAGTACACATCTATACATGAAGGAAAACATAAAATGCTGGGACTATATGAAACTAAAAAAATTCTGTACAGCAAAAGATACACTAATCAAAACAGACACCCAACTAAATGGGAAAAGATTTTTGCACTCCACTTAATTGATAGGGTCTGATATCAAAGATCCACAAAGAACTCATAGAACCTAACAAAAGTGAAGTGAAAAGCCCAGTCAAAAAATGGGGAGGAAAGCTTGAAAGAAACTTCTTTGAAGAGGAAATACAAATAGCTAATAGGCATATGAAAAAATGCTCAACATTACTTATCATCAAGGAAATGAAAATCAAAGCCACAGTGAGATACCACCTCACATGGATAAGGATGACCTGTATCAAAAAAAAATGGGTAACTACAAGTTCTGGTATGAATGTGGAGAGAAAGGAACATTTTTGCATTACTGGTGGGAATGCAAACTGGTCCAGCCACAATGGAAAGCTGTTTGGAGGACCCTTAAACTACTGAAAATGGAATTTCCATTTGATCCAGCAATCCCACTTCTGGGAATCTACCCAAATGATACAAAAACACTCATTCAAAAGGACACCTGTACTCGTATATTTATTGCAGCTCTATCTACAACAGCCAGGATATGAAAACAACCCAAATGTCCCCAAACGCATGAATGGATCAGAAAGTTGTGTTATATGTACACAAAGGAATATTATTCATCAATCAAAAAAGGCAAATGTGATGCATGTGTGATAACATGGATGAACCTAGAAGGGATCATGTTAGCAGAAATAAGCCAGAAAGATAAAGAAAAATACTGGACTATCTTATTTATATGCTGGATATAGGGAAAACAAACAAAAGACAGGAAAAATTTAAAACTGTTAGTTGAGCAAAAGCATAGAACAAGGGGGGAGGGGTAAGGTTGGGGGAAGGGTAGGCACAAGAGATTAAGATGGTTCATAGGTGGGGTGATAAGATGTTGGGAAAACCTCAGGGTAGACAATGATGCAAAAGGTTATATACATATGTGTGTGTGCAATCAATTTAAAACATAAAATAAAATGAAAAATTAAACCAAGTAGACGATGATACCATGTTCCAGACCCTGGCATAAAAATAAAAGTGGGAGCAAGGTGGACAGGGGATTGTGAAGATAGATGTGGGTGCTTTAGCAGTTGGGGGAGCTATGGAGACTACTCCCAAGTCTAGACACTATACAAAAACAAACAATATAAGAAAATAAATGTACAAGTTTAATAAAAAGAATACATTTATCTTTTATGATTTTAGTATTTCCTGGTCAAATTACTTTGGACAATCATATTAGAGTGGAAGTAGTAGTAGAATGATTAGATATGCCAGATGGCAAAATTCTAATAGATATGAAAATGTTTTGTAAAATATAAAGCTAGGGCCAAGTCTTGTCTTGACTTGTCAGCAGTATGTGCAGAGGATTGGCACAAACAAGTCTATCACCATGTATTCCTTTGTTACTTTCATAGCAGGTGACTGCAGTGTGCAATCACCCTCAGGACATTGTGCAAGAATATGGGCATTAGGGTGAGATTCAAGATTGTAGGTGGTCCAGATGGGACTCTGTTGGGCAGTACTAAGACTCCAGCATTCCTTGAATAGTTTTTCTAGTACAAATCATGTACCTGCATGTCCAGAATGAGATATTTATTTTTCCTTTAGTTTTCCTGCTCCTGATTTACCCCTTCTTTCCCCAAGATACAGGAGAAAGAATAATTTTTTATTTAAAATTTTTCCTTGTAAAGACCAGTATCATAGATTAGATGTACCTATAGAACTTCCAACCCAGGGTGGATTTTATGATTTTATTTAGAGTTATGTACTTAGTAGAATTCAGTCATATGAAACAAGGGTAGGAAACTGATTATTAAAAATGACAGTGACTGTTAATAACATTTAAATATATCTTTTATACAAATGTATTTTTTAATTCAAAATATTTTATTTTTCCACCTTTTTCATTCTCTTTAATTTTATACAATTGGCCATAGAAGTCTGTAAAATTGAGGCTAACAAGAGTGGGTAAAGGAGGATAGAGGGTAGGGTGTGAGGAGGCCATGTGAACTGTGGTGGAAGATTGTAGGTACCTCGGAGGTGGGTGTGGTATGGTGACATGTACATGAGGAGGTGTGTTCCTATCTGTAGCTACAGCATTTACACACACAGTATTCTCAACCAAAGTAACCACAATTAAAAAAAATAGTCTTCACTTTTTAGAACAATTTTAAGTGGACAGAGTTGAACACAAGGTTAGGAGATTTGCTTATACCATTTATATTCCTTATCCTCCCCTCCCCTATACACCACCTCCTCCATCACTATCCTGCACTATCAGTACCCTTCACCTGCTACATTAATTTGGTGATGCTACATCAATGTGCTCTTATCCTGAGCCCAGAGTTTATGTTGGGGTTCATTTTGTGTATTTCACATTCTATAGGTTTGACAAATGTATAATATGTATCCCTTGTTGTGGTATCATACAAAATAATTTCATTAAAAATACTAAATGCCCTAAAACTCCCCTGTGTGCTGCCTGCTCACCCCCACCCACTTGATCCTAAATTCTGGCAACCAATGATCATTTTTCTATCTCTATAGTTTTTCCTTTAGAATATCATAACTGGACATCTGTAATATGTAGCCATTTGAATTGTTTTCTTTCAATCTAATCTCTGAAATGGCTACCATGGTAGCTTCCAGTACATAAACATGAATTTATTTTGCCCTGGACACATATTCCACTTTTCACATGTCTAGAAGCACTAGTTTTGTCACATGAACTCTGAACACTAATTTTTCTTGTTGAAACAAGATCTGAGTCTAATAGACTTAGGACTCTTCATAGCAAAACATGCAGGTTGTTTCAGATTCAAATAATCATTTGTGAATGTTAAATAGTCATAATTTTCAAATGACCCCAATGTGAAGAAAATATTGAAATACTCTGGTCATTGTCAGATGTTCAGTATTGCACATGTACCAGTGAAATGCAAAATGTTGTTACTTGAAAATAAAGAGACTCTCCGCTTCTTAATGTCTTAGGGACTATGTTATGTATCATTGGCTCAAATAACTATGTCCAAAATCTCAGGATAAGTGCATAGACTTAGCAAGCCTCCTCTCCTTACCAACGGGGAGGAGATGGAGCTTGATCTGGAGAATCTGATCTCTTTGGCTGCCTGTCTGTGCCAGAACACTCAATCTATCCAGCCTCAATTTTCTTTCTTGCTTCCTCTTTTTTATATAGCCACTCAATCCTACATCTCCTGAGTTCCCCAGAGCAAGCAGACAGGCAAGGAAGCCTTACATCTGAGCAGAAAATGGAACCAGAGAAGCCAGAACTGTCTACTGTTGACTGATGGTCAGGAGGACACTTATGCAGAAGGGTGGGACTTCAGAAATAAGAAATGTATCTGGATCAAGTGTGAGAGAGAAGGGTAAACAATGTGCATCTCATAAAAAATATCCTGATATTAGACGTAGGTGTGATGCTGAGTTGCTGTAGAATTTTTTACTTCTGTTATTATTTACTTCTGTGCTGTAGAATTTTTTACTTCTGTTATTATTCTGTTATTATTTACTTCTGTTATAAATGGTAAGAATAATAACTAGAAATAGAATAGTTAATGCTGACTTAGATATGCAAAATTCTAACATAAATAAAATAAATTCTATTTATCTAATAAATATTAAATTAATAATTATAAATAGCTTAGAATTGTTGCCTAAAGAATCAATTTCAAATTCTTGAGAGGGGGGGTGGGGAGGTGGGAGTGGGAGGGCCCCTCCATCTCTCTCTTACTTCTTACTCCAGCTAAACTTCAGAGCAACCAAAATAGGTGCAACAGCAACCCCAACATAGAACAGGTGAGGGACCAGGCAAAAGTCTAGCCCACAGACCAGAGCTGGACACAGCAGATGGACAACCAAGTGAACAGTACAAGACCAGAAAAACAACCATAGAGATAAGGTGCCACCATGCGCACTTCTACACTGTCCGGGCCAAAACCCGGGACTTTAATTTGGAGATACATTCAAGGAGAGCAACACACCCTCCCCTCATCAAGGGAGAGGAGAGGATGACCAAAGAGGGGATAATGGGCCCCACACCAAAACTGCAAAAGGAAGCAGAGGAGATAACCTTCAAAGGCCACTGGCAGAAGCCTGAACTCATGGGCCGGGCACGGTGGCTCGTGCCTGTAAGCTTCAGCCTAGGAAGCGGCCGGGACTAGGGATCGCGGTTCGAGTCCCCCCTGGGGCCCGTAGCGAGACCTAGTTCCAAAAAATAACTCGGTGTGGTGGCGCGCGCCTGTAATCCCGGCTACCTGGGAAGCTGAGGCTGGGAATTGCTTGAGTCTGTGGTACCCTGGGCAACGAGAGCCTGCTGTTCCACGGGCAAAAATAGCGAGACCTAGACTCAAAGCCTGAACTCAGAGAAATTTCTTGACCAACACTGGCAGGAGGCAAGACCCCCAAAGCCCAACACCAGAGCCATAAGGTAAAGCAGCAAAGCAATGGAGATGGGATTGAAGAAAACGGCCTGCAGCAAGAAAACATGGACAGATCACAAATGAATATAAGCTGGGTTCACAAATGAACCCAACGCAAACTTAAGACTGAAAATCTAACAGCAAGTTTCGCCTGAACCCAACAACGCAGTCCCTCACCCAGAGAAAAGACTAACATAGGAAAGAGATTAATGGACTCAGCACAGCTAATAAACAACAAAGAGTGGGGTGTGAGAGAATGGAGGGAGCACCGGAGGGAGGAGGGAAGGGGAAAAATTTTATAACAGAGAGGTTGTAACCCAAAGAACAAAATGTAATTGTTTATTTTTAAAAAAAAAGAAATTGCTATTAATAAATCTTTGCTCCAAGTTTTACCGTTTAGCCTGTTAGCAGAAAAGAAGATAGGAGGGGAAATATGGTAAACACAATTGATGGTGAAACCTTACTCTCTCACATGAGGTCTTCTCCACAGCTAAGAGGGAGAGCTGAGAACCTAGCTCAAAGCATGTGGAGGAGCTAGTAAGATGGAGGCTTGACCGTTCTCTGTTATAGCTCTGTTGAGGTAACTGAATGATTGTCTCCTGCATTCTTGATCAAAGAGTGATGAGAAAGAGAGGGAGGTTTGGTCAGCAAAGATACAGATGTTTCCACTTGGCCCACTGGATACTGTTGAAGATGTCTGGCCTTGAACCAGGTGGCTGGTGTTTTACTTAGCAAATTGCTAAGGGTGTGGACTTTTGGGTTGAAGGGTCAGGATTTAGAAGAGGTTAAGCTGGGTTAAGCCTGTCTTCATCTTCAAGTTGCAAAATGAGGATCTTTAATGTCACCTGGAATATGCTGCCTCCCAGAAGTTGTGAGAGGCAGCAGGTATAGAACATTATCTGTTGGGAGACAAAACTAGTTAGGTAAGAGAGAAGTGCCTCTTCTCCAGTTTTCCCATTTTCCAAAGCACTAGAGGAGAAAGAGAAGGGAAGCAACATAAAAGAAATGACCCCACCTCTTCCTCGCCTTACATGCCACAAGCCAAGGATAGAAATGAACATTAAAGTGACTGTGGAACTATAATTTGAAATTGGTCTAGTTGGGATTTTTTAGTTTTAATCCTTCAACTGAGCCCAAATCAATGGAATATTTCCAAAATGAACTTAAAGGCTATTTTGGGTTAGCATACTTTGAAGATAGTATATAGAGATAGAGAAAACATCTTTATGTTTGTACTCTGTTGAGTTTAGACACCTTATTTAGCATATAAAGTTATATGTGCATTTTCCTATTCTATTCTCACTATAACTCTGTAATATATATGTTATCTAATATATATATGTTATCTAATATATACACATATATGTATATATATGTATATATGTTATCTAATATATATGTTTCATGGATATTAAAACTGAGTCAACCAAAGAAGCTAAAAATATATGGCAGAGAGTGGCATGTGGACTCCAGAATTCAAGTCCAATCTAGAAACCTAGATTAGTGGTTGAGAAGGAGAATTAAGAATCAGAATGGTAAGTTATTTTAATGTATAAAACTCTGAGTGTACTGTAACATTTTCAAATAAGCCTGAGGGCTGGTTCTAGATAGGATTCTTTGAAGAAATAATTTCTTTTCAGAGAAATATATCCTTCCATTCTCTAGGGTAGAAATAAGGGCTGAGAGATCTTGGAATATCTCTGTTTTAGTAAGTGATAGTTTTTATTGCTATTATTATT
>PVHY01001515.1:0-155085 GCA_004024945.1 Uropsilus gracilis | reverse complement strand
ACTACACACACACTTACCACATATCGGAAGAGAACAACAGGCCAAACAACCAACAACTAAACATCAACTTAACCAAACAACAATTTGCAGAAAAATGGGAGGAGTGACTGAAGGGGGGATACCGAGGGGGGATATGGAGGGAGGAGGAAGGGGGATACAGAGGGGGGATTTGGAGGGAGGAGGAGGGATCAATTAATTCACAATTGTGACAAATCAATAAAATGAATAATAAAAAATAAATAAATTAAAAAAAATTTAAGGTAACACCAAAAGCCACATGGATGAGTTACTCAATTTTACTAGATCTTGCTTATATATCATAAAATATGCTTGCCTGTAATTTTTCTTGTCTTTATTACTATGTTCAATTGCTTAATTAGCCACTGGTCTAAAAAAAAAACCCTGGTTTAAAAAAAAATACCTTAGTTATGTAACACTGGACTGTCCTGAAAATTGGTATCCTCTCTGTCAGTTAATATATATATTTTAAAGGCCATATAATGAACTACTACATAAATATTCAATAAATCAATCCTGTAATCTCAAAAAAAATAAATCATAAATAGGTACTTAGAGATGGCATCTTTAAAGTTTTTATTTTTCAAAATGTCATATTAAATAAGTGGATGCATTATGCTTATTGGATATTCGAGTCTCTTGTTAACCCTGGGGAACGTTTAAAAACATGACATTAACATTTTTGTTAAGATTACAATCTTAACAAGGAACAGTTAATGTTCCTTAGTATGGAACATTATAAAATGAACTTTAAACCCGCATGAACCTAAATTCCTGATAAGTACTTAGCAAGGTACCTGGGTAGAAAAATGTTTATTATTGCTGTAAGCAATGCCTGCTATATCTGAGTGAGCACCCTAAGTCAGCTCTTGATCATGGGGCTAGAAGGGGGACTCTAATGTTTGCTAGTCTAGCCCTCTCCAGTTTGTGCTCACTTCTTACCTTACCTAGCTATTTTGCTGCCAATTAATACTACAATCACAGTGAACAAGGAAAATGAGTCTTTAATTAGTCATTTTTGCAGCTTATTACCTCAGTGAATGGTTTAGTAAAGAAGATGATTAACAGTACTGACTGAAATTTTTTAACACTAATTTTTGTTGCTTCTTTTGTTTTCCCTTTTAAACCCAGGGGTGTTTATTTCTTTGTTCTCTAGATAACTTCTTTTAATGTAACCTTCCAGAAGCTACCAGTGTGTGGGGGGAGTGGGGGAAAGTAAAGGGACTAAGTAAAACCTTTCTCCTTGGACTTGGAATAACAAGGTATTGGCATCTGAATTATATTCATCACTGAAAGCATGTGCTATAGACAGGAGAGTGGCATAGTTTGGCCAGAGGCCTCTGTTATCACTAAGAGTCCTTCTCCCCAGGCTTCAAAACATATTAGTAAGATGAAGATGTGTTACTATGTATAAAGAGAATTCCTTTCACCTTTGTGCCTCCCAGTGCTATGCCAAGAATTTGTGCAGTCCAGATTGCCTCAATCTGCTTCAGTCCTTAGCCAGCAGCAACTCCGTTGAAGGAGAAAATATGGCCAAGAGGAGATAATCATGCCTATTCACAGGCCTGTTTGTTTTTACCAGCTAGTGAAGTGGCGTATAGCCAAATCTGAAAAGTAATCACAAAGCTATCAAGTTTATTTGGGAAAAGATGCAGTGACCCTCAGGACCCAGCCCCCAGATGTCACCGTATCTCCACAACTCAACACCATTCTTGGTTGTGGACTTTTTTGATTTTCAGCTATATTACAGGTTTTCCTGACCTACTATGCTTTCTTATCATTCAGGGCATTTGTGTGTTCTGTTCCCAATGTCAGGAATTCTATGCCTCTTGTTTTGACTTCTACTCATATTTCATTTCAAGACAGAGTAGGTAGGAATTTTACACTCGTAAATACCCGCAATGGGCCTCAACCTTTTATGTACATGGTACTTATCCACATTTTTTTTTTTGCAATCTTCCATGTAGCTTTCACTGTACTTTCTGAAAGTTTTGAGCCACCTTTGTTAGAGAAGTACATTCATTACTATATTTTCAGTACCTAACATAAAACTGAATCCAATGAAATTGCTAATATTTTAACTTTTTAGACTTATAACTGTAAAATATGTCCATTTCATATGGTTTGATCTAATGCATCACTGGCATAAAAAAATCATTCAAAAAATCTTAAGTGAAGGAATGAAAGAATAATCCATATCTGCTCATATTATATGTAATCATATGTTTTAATTACTTTTTAAGATATAAGATTCCATTTTACTGATTGCACGAGTGTATTGGGAAGAAGTCCCTCTTTCTGTATTTTCTGAAAGAGTGTGTATAAGACTGGTATTAACTCTCCCTTGAATTAATGGTAAAATTTCCAGTGAAATTAGCCTGGATTTCTTTCTGGGGCTTATTTTTTTAATTTATGAATATATATCCTTTTAGTTGATGTAGACTTTCAGATTTTCTTCAAGAGTTGGTTGTAAGGAAATTGTTCATTTCTTCTAATTTGTCAAATTTATCAGCATGAAGTTGTTATTCTTTATTATTTTGCTATTTCTTTATTATTCTTTTTATGTCTGACAATCTTTAGTGATATCACCAATTTCATTCTTCATGTTGATGGCCTGTTTTTCCTCTTTATTTGCTATGATAATTCTCACTAGAGATTTCTGTGGATTTTATTACTCTTTCCAAATAACTGTATTTTGGGTTAATTAGCTATCTCCATTGTTTCTCCATTTGATTTTTGCTTTTACATTTACTAATCGTGTGTGTTTCTATGTGTGTATTTTGCCTTATGCTTTCTTTTCTAACCTTTTAAAGGTGGGGGACATAGATTATTGATTTTTAGCTTTATTTTCTAGCATAGATATTTCAAAGCTGTAAGTATACCTCTGAACATTATTTTAGCTGCATCACTTAAAATTTGACACATTAACTGCTATTCAGTTGGAGTTGTGTTCCTAATCTCTCTGTGATTTTTTTTTTTATTGAAGTTGGACATGTCTGTGTTTTAATTTCCAACTCAGGCTTTGAAATTTCTTCAGACATGTTTTATAACCAAAGATATGTTTTATCTTAATGGACCTGCCATATACATTTGAAAAAAAGTGTATATTCTGTCACTGTTGGTTGTAGTGTTTGTAAAAAGATGTCATTAAGAACAAGTTGCCTATTAACCTTGTTAGATATTATATTTCTTCCTCATGCGTCTGCCTATTTTTTTTATATATATATATATAATAGTTACTGAAGGAGTGAGTGGAATTAAAATAATCACCTTTGGTAGATTTGTCTGTCTCTCCCTTCAGGTTTTCCAATTTTTCCTTCATGGCTTTTGTTCATTTGCTATTAGATGAAAATATATTTCTAACAGGTGTGCCCTCCAGTAAAATGGATTTCTCTATCATGAATTATTTCTTGTCTCTTATATTTTCCTGTGTCCAGTTGTCTGATTTTAAGATATCCATATCAGCTTATATTTATTTGCTGTTTGCATGGTGTATCTCTTTATCCTTTTACTTTCAAGTTATCTATGTTATTTTTTGATGAATCTTTTGTAGATAACCTAAAGTTGGGCTTTATTTCCATTCTGATAATCTCTACCTTTTTAATTTGGATTTTATATACATATATATATATTCCCTGTAATTTTTGTTTGGGCTAAATTTAAGTCTATTGCATTGCTATTTGTTTCATTTTTTTCCTAATTTAATTTCTTAACCTTCTTTTGTGTTAATTCAGTATTTTTAAGAGTTCTAGTTTATTTCTCTTAATAGCTTCTTAGCTATACTTTTTATTATGATTGTAATTGTTGCTGGTTTTTCCTAGATTAACAGAAATGCATCAAGTTTTTGCACTTCATACCTTATACTTCCTCATTTTCAATTCCAGCTTTTCACTATTTTACCGGTCTCCTGAGCGATTAAGGTCATAGCTTTTAGTTCTTGATGTATTTTGATCTCCAATTAATATTGTTACTTATTTGTTTCAAACACACCGCCATTCCTTATATTATTTATGAGATGTAAGTGAATAAATTCATTTATTTTACTCATTTATTTATTACATCTGCTGTTCTTCATTCCCATCTATAGATTTGAGTTTCCATTTGTTGTCATTGAATTGCTGTTTCTTGAACTGCAAATCTGTTGGTAACCAATTTCCTAAGAGTTCACTTACAGAAAAGACCTTTATTTCACTCCTGCTGGTAAAATTTTCACCGGTCATGGAATTCTGGGTTGATTTTTTTTCCTTTCTTTTTGGTGCTATTGAGAGGTTATACTATTGTCTCCTGCAGTCTGTTATCTTGATGAGAAGTCAGAGTATCATGACTGTTTTTACCTGTATTCAGTTAGTGTGTATGGTTTTTTATTTTTTATGTTTTCAACAGTTTGATGTGAGGTACCTCCAGAGATTATTTTATATTTATCCTGTTTGATGCTCATGAACTTCTTGGGTTTATAAATGGGTTTTTAAAATAAAATTTTAGAAGTTCAATGCCATTACATCTCCAAATGTTTGCCCATTATTACTCTCTTCATTTTATGGGACACCAATTACACATAAATTAGTTCCTTTGATAGTGTTCTGTGTATCCCAGAGGCTCTATTAGCTTTTATTGGATCTCTTCCTTCTTTTCTTAAAAGTGGATCACTTCTATTTATATAAACTGCGAGTCACTGACTTTTCATGCCATCTTGAATCTGCTATTAAGTCCATCCAGTTTTCTACTTTTCAACTCTAAAATTTGCATTTAATTCTTTTTTGAAATAGTTTCCATTTCTCCCTTGCTATTCCCTATCTGGTTCTCATTTAGATAACACTTTGTATAATTATGTGACTAGATTGTTGTTCAAGTTTTCAGTTATACTTATAATGGCTTCTTTAAATAGGTTTAAGTCTAATATCAGTATATCTTGTGTTTTTATTGGCTTTGATTCTTAAATATACATCACACTTTTTATGACTATTGATTTTTGAATGAATATTTGGATTATGGGTAATTCATCATCATGTCTCTAGATTCTTTTAACTTGCTCTGAAGACCATTGATTTTTGTTATAGCAGACAGTGCAGTGATGGGTTGATCACACTGACCTAACTTGTGGAGACTCAGCCTCCAAACCATCTGATTTGTGTCTTGTTTGTCCTTCATTTCAGGCTTTGCTGAGAGAACAAAGAGTATGTCTTATTCTGTATATGGTTCTTCCTCCTCAGGACAATCTTTTTGGTTGTTCCTTTGGAGCCCAGTGTCCTGAGGAATAGATCTAACCACCTTAGCAGGATCCAAACTCAAAAATCACTGGGCACCGTTTTTCTCTTGGTGGTGCTCATAGTATCTTTGCACCATTATTAATTCCATAGCAGGGGTCATCTGGCAATCCTCTAGCTCTCTGCCCAGTGGGGTCTCCCTCTCTCACAGGCTTATAGGGAATGTCTAGAGAGACACCTGAGGCCATCTTTTTTTGCACAGTTTTCCTCCTCTACAATTTCTCACCCTGCAGGCCCAGGATCTTATACTGCCCTGAGTTGTAGTCTATGCCCTTTGGCTCAGCAGGAATAGACTGATGTGCTGAGATACCAGTTTCCTGCAATGTGGTTGGGAAATTGCCTTGAAATAAAAACCCAGGCAATTATGGTACTCACATCCCCTCAGCTCCCGTGGTGCTGTGCTATCTCTTGTTCACTGTCTGAAACAATTATGCCATGTATTTTATAGCTGTTAATGGTCATTGGACTAGTCTAATTCAGTTATTCCACTATGGTTGAAAATAGGAATTCATTGTATAATGGGTATCAAATATCTTTTGTCTGGAAGAACAATTTTTCTTCTGAATAAACATACTAAAAATAACAGCTAATAGTTAAGTTTAGTTATTATATATTGTCACTGTTTTTAATTGTCTTTTTTAATTTACTCATATAACCCTCAGAACAACTTTCTAGGCTAGGTACTACTGTCACCACAATTTTTAAGTCAATAAATTAAAGCAAGAGAGATTAAATGACCTGCCTAAGTTTGTGTGTTTACCAAGCTATCAATTCACTCACTAGTTTTAACTTCTTTACCCTAATAACTGTACCATGATGCCTTTTGGTAGCAAGTGAGCCATACTTAAACAAAGGGAAATTATCACAAATAGGAACAGATGAATTTCACTAGCAGAGAAAGCAGTTTATGAGTTGAATTGCAGCAAGTTTGAACTCTAGGATTTTGGGTCCCTATAACCACATACAACATTTTTACTCCATCCCACCAAGTTATTCTAAAATCACCATTAAGTACCACATAAATTCAGAAAAGTGCCTGAAATAATAGTGCAATTCATTCTTATTCTCTCCCATACTCCCACCCATTGTTGTTCTTTATCTCTGTTTGAATGCAAACTCATAAATTGTGACACCAAAAGAACCTAGTTTAAAATGTAAACTGTTGGGTAGAATAATACATGTTAGATTGGTTGTTTGATCTATCTGTGACAAGTGCTAAAACACATGTGCATTGATTTTTTTTTTTTGGTGGAGCGTATTTCTAAGGGTAATTTAATAGTAGTATTGAGCATAGCTTTTATGGGTAGGGAGGAGGAGAGGAGAACAGATGAAGAGAGGGAACTGCTAATGGCGTTTTCCTAATGCAATTGCTTAGGTCAGTGGAAAACTGTCACGCTTAATGCACTTGCTGTTTGAGGATGTTTTTGTGCATAGGATTAAGCTATTCCAAAACATGAAAACAAGAGCAGCTTGTTAGAGTGGGAGCTTGTTAAAGACTTTCTATCAAGCAGTTATGATCAGTTGAAGAAAGAAGTTATGGTTTTTATTTTTCCACCTTTAATTCTAAGTCACATCTAAGTGCTAGGAAGAGAAACCATTTAACTCTAAAAGGAGGGGAGAAGATAGCAGAATAAATTGCTGCAAGGACCCTCTCTTTCCTTCCCCATCCACCTGTGAAAACAAGACTTTATTTACAGAGGGACTTAATGGGGGTTTGCTCTAATGTATTTCTAGAACGTGAAGAAAGTTTCAGTCTCTAGAATCCTGTGTCCTCATGCACAGTTATTATACTCAGCAGAGGGAAGTAGATCCTTTTTGAGACTACATTTGAAGTTGAAAATAATCTAAGAGTATATTCTGAATTTATATCTATTACCTGTTGTCATTGTTTTGTTAAATTCAGAATACATAGCTCAGAAAATCTTTCTAATAGGGAAACAATTAGGATTTTGTAATTGGACCACAAATGAAAAGTTTTTAGACATCACTTCTAAGAAATTCTTTATGATCAGTTCATAATTCATTCCTTGAACAAATATTCAAGGTTTCAGAGGACTAGTAGTGAACACAGATTTTACTAAGTAATCAGGCAATTCATGATGATACTAAGAAGGCAAAAAGAGCTGAGTAACCAAGCCTGAATCAAAGACATTAAACTAATTTTATGTAAACAGAAAACCATGGAAAGATACAACTAGGATACTATGATCTTATTTACATTAATAAATGATCATTCTAGATTATGGATAGAGAAAATAGTTAATATGTCAAAGATGGTGATGATTGAGTCTTGTGAAGTTAGAAAGAGTGGACTTATTTCATAAATAAATTTGAGTTAGAAGAAAATGATCTTATGTCAGTCATCAGGAAAAGGGAGTAACTAGTACGGTTTCTAGGATATTAGGATGTTAGCTTGAATGTGGTGATGGGTGGTGCTATTTATCGAGAAGGTGAAGAATGACTTCAGACTGGCAGGGATAATGGTGGGGAGGTGACTGATTTGGAAAAGGAAAAATCAAGAGGAGAATTTGGAAAAAGTTTTAAAATGCACTGGAAACATCAATGGCATAGTTTCCAAAAGAGAAAATTCAATTCAGTACAAAATGTAACTGCTTTGAGGGCAGGGATATTATCTGTCTTGTATAATAAGTACATATCATAGAAACCCTGATGCTAGCAAGTGTGGAGTCAACTATGACTGCAGCCCCTGCCCCCAATGACAGCATTTCCACCCTCACCCCTCCTTGTGAGTTTTATTGCTGTGCCATTATTACTATAAATAAGCTGACATAAAGTTTTCCCTACCCCTTTCCAATGGGCCATTTCTCCTAGTTTGTGCTATGGTCATCAAATTTTCCCTCAGGGTTTTGGCTTTGTTTTACTGTAACTTAGTTGTGAGTATCTGGAGGAGGTATGCTAGCCCCTTCACTAAGCCACCATCTTGCCAGACCGCAGAAATTTTCTCAAAATAGATGTTAGATCTTTATGTCATTGTTTAAAGTGTAAAGCTCACAGAAGAAAATATATAAGTGAAAATTCATGACATATTTCTTCCTATACTTCCTGTCTGCTCCCCAATCTGAAAAAATACCTTTTTTAGACCTGAACCATAACATACATAGAGGAAAACTTGGGCAAAACCCTCCATGAAATAAAATTCAGAAACCCCTTCCTGGAATCATCTGCAGAAGGCAAAAATTTGAAGGAAAACATAAACAGATTGAACTTCATCAAACTAAAAAGTTTCTGTACTGCAAAAGAAACAACAGAAAAAACTAAGAGAAGCCCAACTAAATGGGAAAAATTTTCGCCCTTCACAAGAGTGATAAGGGATTAATAACACAGATCTACAAGGAACTCACACAACTAAACAAAAACAAAACAAGATGCCCAACCAAAAAATGGGGAGAAGAACTAAAAAGACACTTCTCCAAAGAGGAAATACAAATGGCCAACAGACATATGAAAAATTGCTCAATATCACTAGCAATCAGAGAAATGCATATCAAAACCACAATGAGATACCACCTTACACCAGTAAGAATGGCCCACATCAAAAAAACAGCCAACAACAAGTGCTGGCATGGATGTTGAGAGAAAGGAACACTCCTACACTGATGGTGGGAATGTAAACCCTTCCAGCCACTATGGAAAGCAGTATGGAGGATCCTCAAACTCATGAAAATGGAATTACCATTTGACCCAGCAGTCGCACTTCTGGGAATCTACCCAAAGGAGACCTCAATGTGGGTACAAAAGGACACCTGTGCTCGGATGTTTATTGCAGCACTATTTATAATTGCAAAGACATGGAAACAACCTAAATGCCCCAGAACAGATGAGTGGATGAAAAGATGTGGTATATAAACACAATGGAGTATTACTCATCAATTAAAAATGACAAATTTGATGAATTCATAGACACCTGGATGTACCTAGAAGAAATCATTCTAGCAGAAACGAGCCAGATAGAAAGGGACAGAAACCAAATAGTTTCACTAATATATGGTCAACCAAATGAAACTACACAAGGGGAGAGAGGGGACCAGCTGGAGTGAGCGGGGAGGGGAAGTGATGGGTGACCCCCAGGGACTAGAATGATGTTAAAAAAAATAATAAAACAGATGTTGGTTGGGAAAAAAATTTAATTTATATTCTCTTACAAGATGTAGCATTTCTTAATATTTATTTTCCATCCAAATTTATTTTGCTTTTCCTGTTCACATTCTTTATTCATTTATTTGACCTAATTAGCTTTTATCACAGATTTTTAAGATTCAAATATATTTATACACACACATATATATATACATATGTGTATATCCTGTATACTAATACTAAAATGTTCTTTATTAATGGCTCGTCTGTTGACTTATGTGTCCTTATGTATCCCTCTATATCTTACTATAGTTTTCTTATATCTCTTTAGTTGATCCAGAAATGAAGTTGATCCAAAAATTTACAAATGTAAATGGTGTAAGAATCTAATGTAAGCTTGTAACATAGAAAATTTTCCTATTACCTTTAATGAATAACGTATCTTTCCCACACGAATTTTTAATGTATCATGTGTTATATATCAATTTTTCATATGTGTTGTTTGATTCCGTTGCTGTGTTTTTCTATATTCACAGTTATGTCTTAGTATTATAATTGTAATGTTTATTAAGTCTGCCATGGCAAGTTTATTTTTATTCATCTTCAAATTTATCTTGACTGTTTGAACTGTTGGTTTCCTATATGAATTTCAGAATGGATCTGCCTCTGTTTCCAGAAAGAAAAAAAAAAAAAAATATATATATATATATATATATATCCAAAGTTTGCATAATAGACTAGCAAGCTGGAAACATAAGGAAAGCTTGCATTTCAGGTTCAGAGACAATGACTTCAGATGTGCTTCTTCTTCTCAGTCTTTTTCTTAACTTCTTCAACTGATTAAATAAGAACCACTCTCAGCATTGAGGGCAATCTGCTATATTCAAAATCTATGAGTTTGTATATTTAGATTTCCTAATCCATTCACAGAAATATTTACAGTATTTTTAAGTGAACATCTTACTGGGTATCATGATCTAGGTAGATTGACATATAAACCTAACCATATCATGTGGTCTCTTAGTTTTTTTTTTTTTTAATGTCATCCATATGTCTATAAGTAATGGTAATTTTAGTTTAAAATCTCTTATGTATTCAATTATTTTGGTGTTTATTGTACAGACTTTAGTTTTAAGTAAAATGTTATGTAATAGAAATGATAGTAATACTAGTTTCCTCAAATCTTACTCTGAAAAAAATACTTTCAGTGTTCTTTCACCAGGTGCTATATTTACTATCCATTCTTGATAGAGATACTTTTATGTGGTGGAGGATTATTTGAGGATAATGTCTTGTATTGCTAGATTGCTAAATTACTGTTTCCCTTTTGCTCAATAATTGAAATTTGTTTTTATTAAATTATTTTTGTTTCTCTTATAATTAATGTTTTTCTTCAATAACGATCTGAATATGGTGAAATGTATTGAAATAATTTCTGCTCTTAAATTTTCCTTTCATTCAAAAGATAAACCTTATTTTATTTATGACATATTATTCTTATGCACACATGCACATACATACACAATACTGGATTTGGTATTCTTTTACTCAGGATTCTTTCATTTTCATTTATAAGATAACCTATATGGTTCCTTGTTCTGTATTATTCTTTTTGAGTTTGTATATCAAGCACATTCTTTTTTATTATTATCTGCATTCTTATAATACAATATGAGTTTTTCAATACATTTGTCAATTGTACAAATTTAGTCTTTGCCTGGTGATAGAGATTTTATTGTTTTTTTTCTTGTATATATTTTATTTGAATATAAAATTCAAGGTTTAAAATTTTTGCCTTTGTTTTTAAATTATCCTACTATATTGACTAATGATTTTTCTGTCTTCTATTTTTGCTGACAATGTCTCCCATTTTCTGATTTTTTGAAGGCAATATCTATACTTTTTTTCTATCTTGTTACTTATAAAGTAAACTCTGTCATTGGTATAATTTCATTATAATATGTTTACCTGTCTTTTTTTCTCTCTGCATAATATTAAGTATTCTCTAAAATATAAAATTGCATACTTTACTTTTGAAATTCCTATTAGTAGTGGCAGTTACTGAGGGGTATCCAATGACCAAAACTTAAGAGGTGTGTGCTCTAAAAAAGAGTTAGCCATATGCATGTACAAAACAAGGCTGAAGAGACTTAGTATCATAGACTTTTTAATAGAATTTCTGGGCACAGAAGGAGAGAGAGAAGAAAAAGTTTATTAATAAAATTCCCCAAATTATCCTCTCCTTTTATAGCCAAATCCTATCCAAACAGAGTTGACCTAAAGCAGGGCCACTGAAGCTCTGAATTTAGTCATAAGTTTAACATACATTCTGATAAAGAAACACAAAAAGTGCATGAGACAAGTCCCAGAGGGCTGGGACAGAAGGAAATTTGTAAGATTCAAAAATGTACCACTTTAAGATAATGGCTGCCATTGTCTATGCCAAGGATCAGGAGAATCCACTCCACGTCTCTGTTACCATTGCATCTCTTCCTATGTGTCTCTAGATATCTCTCCTCTATGTGTGTCCTCCAGGTCTTAGCAGCACCAGGGTTCAAGTCAACTGGAAAAGCAGAAGAGTCAGAACATGCAGGTGTTCAGACATAAGCAAAGCATGGTTGCTTAACTTTGCCCCTAGTTCCCAGAAGCATTTGTCCACCCTTATTCAGTAAGTCAGGCTTACAGCATGGTGGGGATTATAAGTTTTAGCACCTGAGATCTCTTTTGTGTGGAGATGGGGGATGGTGTCTGTAATGTCATGAGAGGAATGGCATTCATTTAAGTTATCATTCCCTGGTTCAGAGTTCTTTCCTTACTCTTCCTCTAACAGTGGTATGTTGTATCATTGTGTTTTATGTCTTTCATAATTTTTGCACTTGATTTATATTTTCTCTATCTCATCTCTCCATGATATAGTTTATATGATGTCTTCAAATGTATTTTCCATTCCTTTTATATTCTCTTTAATTATATTTTATTTTCTGCTTTACCACTGAGTTTTCATCTTAATGGCTACCCTTTTCATTTTTCTGAAAATCTTGCCAGCAGTGATTAAGGAGTTACTCACTGGAACCAGAGGCTTGAGTTCAAATTCTGCTATCAGTGCTTAAGAGCTTGTGTGATCTTGATGTATATTTAATATCTCTGCGTTCCAGTTTTCTCAGTTCTATAAATGGGATAATAATCATAATACATACTTAAAAGTGAAAGTGGGTGCCCCTCCCCCACCCTTGGGGGTGTAGCAGTTAAAAGCTCATGGTAGTTAAAAACTGGTGAAAGAAGCAGCTGGGAGAGGATTTGCACAAGAAGCAGAACCATGTGAAGCTGATAGTGCAGAGGTTTTGGCACCTGGAGGAGGACGTGGGAATGGAGTCTTCTGGAGTGGAGAGAAGAGAATGGCAGGTGGGTAAAAAGTAGCCTGAGTGACTAGGCTGGGCTGGAAGGGTGAGCTGGTGGTAGTGAGGAGTCATGGTGGCCAGTGAAAGAGTGGCCAGTGTGGAGAGTGTGACACTGCAGCAAGGTAGCCTAGAAAGCTGGTACCTGACTATGGCCAGGAATTTGGAAAACTGATTTGTGTATTAGCAATTGTGGAAGAAGTTTGAAACACCTTGAAGAAGCAGAGCAGTATGGGATACTGGGGAAAGAAGAAAAGAGAAAATGCAAGAGAAAGCCTAGACTTTGCAGAGTGCCAACCTCTGAGGTTTGGAGGGGCAAAGGGGCACCATCTTGGACTGTGTCTGTGGGACCTTTGGGAATATGAATAGTGACTGGGGTAAGATAACTGCCACTTGTGGCTTTAAGGACTTTTTGTTTTCCCTGTTGAACTCCCTTGTTAATAAAATCCCTTGTTAAATTGCATTTTGAGTAGCAACTGCTATGCACACGGGTGATATGGACCTGGAGCTTGTAAGTTGGAGGCTTTCCCCTTCAACTTTGACCAGATTTCAAAAGGATCAGTTGAAGAAGTGAAAAAGTTAGTTGAAATAATACCATCAAAATTCTTTATAATACCTATACATTTGTAAACACTATTTAAAGCAAAAATATCTATATTTTCTTTAAAATATCCCCCATTGTTCCCATGTGTTCATTTGTAACTTTAACTACTTTAGACATAATGACTATATTGTCTTTCACCTCTGGTTTTGGTATGCCAGTACTTTGTTTTGCTCCTTTCTCTAACTCAAGATAGGGTGCTTTCTTTCTTAATAGATGTATTTCTTCTGTTATGCTCATTTAAAGGGAGAATATTCACTGATGAATTTCTCCCATGCCCTTGGGTTTGGGAACATTTTGCACTTGATTTGTAAAAAATCTCAGGTGTTTCAAATTCACAGACCAGAGTTTATATGAGATTTTAGTACCAGGTGATTTCAGCCATTACTTCTCCAAGCTGTGTAAGCCTTTGGGGATCTGATTTCTTAGTTACTTTTACTCAGAACCCTGGGCAGACAGATTGCTTGTTTCTCTGGGTTGATCTGTAGAGTTCACTACTCCTTTGTTTCTTTGTTTTTTTTTTTTTTATGACAGCCCTCTGAGTTCCAGCTTATAATTTTGTATGAAGCCTTGGCCACATCTGTTTATGTGCGGATATTTAAGCCTTGTCTTCCAGCCCCAGAGTTCATATCTAGAGGTAATAACTCCCACAGCATGAGCTCACTGCAGTGCTCTGGCTTGGGGTTTCCTCCTGAGCTGTTTTCCTAGCAATAGGAAGTTATTTTCTCCTTTAATCTGGCCTATATTTAATTATTTTTGTAACAATATATGTTTTGTCTGGCCATTCTATGTTCTTGCAGAAAGACATAAGTCTGTTTGATATGTTTGCCATGTTACAAAATCGTATCTCTCATCTCTTCCTTGTAATGCTTCAGTTAGTTGATGTTTAACAAGCTTTGATCTAATCAGTTAGCTCTGTAACCCACAACTAATGAATTATGTGCTCTGAGGTTTGGGAAAATTGGGAAAACAATAAACTTTTACTTGCCAGGCTTAGTTTTAGATGCTATACTTATATTTTCATTGTATATTTCATTGTATATTTCAATTTTATTAATCTTCTCACTAAATAGAAATGACCTGAAAAATAGATAGGAGAGCTTTGGCCCATAAAGATTAAGCCTGCCTTTAGAGTCCTGCCCGTCCTTGCTGCTTCCATTGTGTCATTTGATCACCTTAATGCAAAAACAAACTCATCAACTTTAAAATATTTAACTTTGACTAAACAAGGAAAAGTGTGATAATGTAGAAATAAACATTATTTTCCAAACTCAAAGCTCCAGTCTAATTGCACTTAGGCTTAGCATGACCCATTGTTAGCCAGCAAGATATACATACTACTAAATGTTATTTATCCCTTTCTTTCTTTGTTCATTCATCTGACACTTATTGAGTTCCCTGGATGTTAACTGTGGGCAAGGGTCAGAGGTAGCAGTACTTGCCTAAGTGAGAGGGATACCCAGATGGACACCCAACTCTGCCCCCTCTAGTTGTGTTTCTTCCCTTGAAAGGATGGAAATACAGATCCAAAGGCATAATGATGTGGATCCTATGGTCTCTCTTTGTGAATTACTCTGGTACTAAGATCACAAATGCTTCAATAGAGCCATGCCTGGTTGATTCCTCCAAGGAGCCCTCCTCTGCTGCCACACCCACAGGTTCACCTCTAGACTACAACAGTGATTGTGCAAGTGTTGTGGGCAGAGTCTGGAAGTGAGCACACAGGTCCTTGTCAAAACAAAGTGGATTGTCAAAGCAAAGGAGATGGGAGGGAAGGGAGGATTAGGACAGTGCCAGGAGCCAAAAATTTTCTTCCAGTTTTACTATATCCTTGTGAAGAACTTTGGGGTAGCCAAAGGTTAGAATCTGAACGTGACCTTACAGGTCATTTTGAAGGACTGTTTATCAATGTAGGTACACAGCATGTATTTTCATTGATAACACGGTGCCGTGATTTATAGCTTTAAAACATTTGGGACTGGCATGTTGACTTCCATTGGAACTCTTGCCCTGGGCCCTGCAGATGTTAGCAGTGTACAGATTTCAGCTCGTTTGAGAAGCAGATTCTTAAAGCGAACATTAGAATAAAATATTTCGAATGTTTGCAAAAACACATCAGCTTGCTATGAGGCGAGGACAGGGCACTAATTCAGTTGAAGCTTCCTTGATAAGAAGGAGTTTGCCTGGAGACATGCGGAATTGAGATGGCAGCTACTTGAGATGTCACTAACAGTATGAGTTTGGAACTAGGAAGCAAGTAGTGGGATTTCAAGAGGAGATTGTACTGTTAAGAGCAAATGAATGGATGAACATTCAGAATTAGCCAGTTACATAAGGATGGAGTTGAATTTCGTTCCACTGAGGGGCTCTGGAGTGACTGCTCCAGTGACTGACTCAGCTTTGGGCATCAGGAGATGCAGCACCAGAGGTGCACCCAGGCCCATTACACCTGAATGCTGGAGGCACTGTAGGAAGCAGTGTTTGACCTGCAAGATCTGAGACCAGGAATTCAACAGGAAGTTGTTATTGAGGCTTTAATAGGAGCTGATGAAGATCTGAACAAGGACAGAGTATCACTGTAAGATGAGGCCAGAGTTGAGAAATCTTTAGATGGCATTTGTCTCACAACTGTGCCCTGTTGACAACTACACAGATACCCCAAGTGTTCATGTTTCAGGAGCCTTTAAATTAGAAAAATAGAATTGTCATCAACCTCAAGGTGCAATAAACACCCAATAAGTTAACCAGAATTGATCTGATCTCTTTGGTGGTTTTCTTTCACAAGTGAGGTTGAACAGTTTAGAGATGCATCAGGTTTATTCTCTTGGGGTTTTAAGAACATGGGAACAGAATCAAAGACCTTGGGAAAGCTTTTTATATTTGGTGAGAAAGCCGTGAAAAAGACTTTTAGAGGCAAAGAAATGTACCAGACTGTCAGTGGAACCTGAGTTGAGAAAGTCACAGCAACTTGTCTGGGTTTCTCTCTTACTTAGGACCTTTGGTGCCTCTGTGGCTGTTTCACCTGTTAGGATCAGGGAGGGTCTCAGGTGAAAAATGTGGGGTCAGGATTGGCAGAAGGTAACAGGTAGCTGATTTATCTTAACCTCTATCTTGTGAAAACTCAGAACTGCAGAGTGACCTATGGCCTTTCTGTCTGGGGTGGGGGAGGGATGGAGCTGGGGGCACCCTGGACTCCAAAGAGTGCCACCTAGTCCTGCATCAGCACCCTTATCTCTGTAATCTAAATTCCCAGTGCCTGCTTCATGTAAATGACGCTTTATCTGCCTAGAAATGTGAATCCTGTCAGGAGCACTGGGCTCCGTCATGCTTATCAGAAATACATTATCAGGTGGGGATTACACAGAGACTGGTGCTACTGTGCTGTCCATGCTGGGAGAATAATGAATAATGAAAATCCTATGCACTGGAGACAAACACAATTGACAGTCAGGGCTTGGGGAGCCACCCTTTCACTCAGTTTAACGTGACATGCTAAACTCCTGAAAGGCTTTCCACTTCATTCACCCAGACTGCCTTCTGGGGGATATGGGGATGGGTTGTGATCCCCTCCTCAGCATCCTCCATCCCCTTCCATCCATGCACTCTCCATCCTTCCCTCCTGACCTGCTTTCTTTCAAACTATCTTTGCCTGGCAGAGATGTCATTTTAAGAGAACTTATAGAAACATCACAGCAGAAAGAAAAATTGTGCAAATGCTCAAAATATTTTTCATGGAAATGAATGGCTGGGTGGAGTTGGGGTGGGGGTGAAATTCAACCTTTTCTCTCTGAGGAGAGCTAGAGTGTGATTACTAAAGGTCTCAATTACTTCAAACATTAGACTCATTACTTTTTCTTAGGATCCAGTTGACTTTGAAAAAGGTAGTTGACATTTTTAGTATAATGAAGTGTTTACAATAAATAGATCAAAGTTTATTTTAATTCCTCCTCTTCCTTCCTTTTTCCTTCTTTTTTTTTGCAGTTAAGACTGAGGTGAGGGAATAAGTAGTTTCAGCATCAAAAAAAAAAAAAAAAACAACAAAACAGCAATGACTGCAATCATAGCAACAATTGCCTCTAGATCGACAAAAACAATGATCTGTTTTTCTATTTTGTAAAGGTAGAATAAGGAAAAGTTACCAAGCTCTGTTTTTAAAAGATTAAAAGCACAACCAAAGAAAATAAAGAGACTTCCCACTATGTAACTTTTATAGCCAAGTAAAATGGTTCAGAGAGAGACAGTGTTCTCTTACAGGGAGACATTTGAACCCAGAATCAAAAGGTCTGGCTTTTATCCATGGCTCATTTGCTCATTCATTCCCTTATTTTGCAAAAATGGGTGCCATTATGTGATGGCTGTGCTGAGCAAGGCATGGGGCATGAAGTCCAGCCACCACCTGCCCTGCAGAGAAGCTCAGAACCCATAGTAGAGAGTTTCTCCATTAAAATGCAGCCCAAGGCTGTAGGTGACTTAGAAGTCAGTGTCAGGCTCAGCTATGTTACTCATGGAAGATGTAACTCTAATCTTTTCTAGTTGAGATGATGTGACCTTGGACAAGTACATTTAGCAAAACCCCACTCTTCTTGCCAATGAAATGTCTTCATGGTCACCAGCCCAGGAAAGGTGCAGGGTCCCATAAGAGTGACAATCCTTCCCTATTAGTTGGAACTTTACGACACCTCTCAGCCAACCCCAGGAAATGGTGGGTTTGAAACCTGTGATTGACCATAGACACAAGGTGACAGTAACAATATCATCATGGCCTCTGCTGCTACAAATTAGATAGTAATGACTATTCTAGAGCCACATTCCCAGGTTTCCATGTTGTCCTCACAGCAGAGCCAGATGGACCTGTTTTCTGTGTCATTTCTATGGTGTCTATTGTGGATGACAAGGTTCTCACTCCTCCAGTGTGACCAAAATATCAGAATGGAGCTGTTTCACTCAGCTTCCTGTCAGTGCTTCAGGGGAAGTGGAGGGAACTTGAACCGAAGAGATGAAGACAGCCTTCTCCTAGTATCTGCTGCTTAGCTCAGACCTTTGCCTGCAAGTTAATGCCAAATGCATTTCCATGAAAACCAGGTGCAACATCCTGCTTTGACACGACGAGCCCTTAGCATTGCCACGATGCCGCTTGATGTTGAGACCATCCCAGAACCTCAGACAGAAGAAGTAAGATCACCAGAAAAGGGGAACGTATCCCCCTATTCCCACCTCTCCACTTTTTGGTGCTGAGTTGACAGTATTCCTCTTCTCCACATTTAGAATTTAGAGTAATGTTGACCACTGTGACCTCAATTCCTCTCAAGTCCTCAGAGGTATCTGATTAAGACTTAGAGACAGTGCCTTGGAATGAAGCTTCCATGCCCTCTAAAGCCGATGGACTAAGGGAAAGTACCTTCCTGCAGTTACATCAGCCCTCAGCCGTGTTAGACGACTGAATCTGAGGGCCAATAATTATATATTGTCTGTGGCAGTCACCTTTGCTTAGAGCAGCAGAAAAGATGCATTCAGGCTTTCTTCCATGAGCATTGTTTCATACGTCCTCATTCCCTGCTATCTTGAGCTCATTTTCCTCCCCTACCCCCAGGAAATATTATTCTTTGTGCTTGGTTATCCCAGTGCTACATTTATATTCCCACACTGCTCTGTGGGTCCGATTTATTCCACTTGGTTCTTTTGTCTAGAAATAAGTCAGATTAATCCCTTTCCTCAATCCTCCAGCTGAGGTCAGTTATCCAGTTCTGTTCTCATCATCTCTTCTCCAAACCCACTCAAAGGCATCTCTTGTCAAATCAAACTCTTTTCATTTTCAGCACTTTTTGTAAGCACCCAGTGCTTTTCCTCTCTCCTTACTTGCCAATATGTTATCAGCCTGCTTTTTTTGCTTTCTGTTGTCATGTTTATTGTTTTCTGTTAGGTCATTCAAGCTCCTTTTGCACTGGATTTGTGAGACGTCTCCTAGACAGTAGTGAAAAGGGCAATCCTGGTTCTTCCCACTGAAGCTAGCATGCAATAAATATTTATGCACAAATAAATGGTTGGGCACAATGTTGATTGCTAGCAAAGAAAACATGGCCTACAATATAGAAAAGAGGAGGGACTAATTTAATTGTGCAGGGTCAGAGATACAGTGGAAGGAATGGCATGCTCCAACACCCTAAAGCAGAAGGGCATTTGACATGTGCACATAAGGCATGAAGCCAGCATGGCTCACAGCACATGGAGGAGAGGATCTGTCAAAGGGAAGCTAGAGATGAGTGTCCTGACATTCCTGGTAAGGATAGCAGGTTTGATTTCTAAAGCAGAGGGAATTCATTGATCCAGGGAGTGACACACTCAGGAACATGTGAGAGGAGATACAATTCATTATGTATTCCATTATGAATCCCATCAGACTCTCTGAGGTTGAATCAAGATTCTGCTACTTCATAGCTGTTGCATGGGTCAAGTCACCCAACCTCTTGCATTTCCTCTCTAAAAAGTGACATGGTAACACTTCCAAGGTGCAGTTTTGAAATTAATGGATACATATTCTTTTTGAAATGTTGTATGCTTGCTAGATAATACTGGCAATGAAGACAATGCTGATGGTAATAGCAGTGATATTTAAGGAGGTTCCAGAATCTTTTGTGTGGAGTCAAGATTGTAATGGCAGGTATCTCAGGGGAATAGGGGAATGGACAGACTAACTAAGGGGAAAGTCTTTCTCAGGAAACGATGTTTTCCTACATCCAGGTGACTGTAATGGGGATGAAAGGAAGTACATAGATTAGATAGACTCAACAAAGTTGATGAAGGATTGGGATTGAAAATAAGGGGGTGTTAGGATGAGTCTAAGTATCTGACAAGATTAACCAGATGGACAGAAAGGCCATTTTTCCTAGGGAAAGAGTAGGTTATTGAGAAAAGAGAAAAAGTTCAGTTTGGACCTATTCAGTTAGCTACATGCAATATTCGAAAGAGAAGAGGGCTCAGGGCTGTCCTGAAGAATATCTCAGAGCAAAGCACTCGACTATACAAAGGACAGAGGCCCTTCTGAGAAATAGGGACATAGTGAAATATCCCCAGACAGTGTATAAAACTTGCACAGTGCTGGCAGTGTTCAAAGGACTCTTCTCTAATATCAACTGACCTGATCATTGTCTTGTTGTTGGTCAAGGCGATTCTTTCATTTTACAGTTGTAAAAACTGAATCAGACTATGTCATTCACCCTCATTAAAGATTCTGAATTATTTTCAGAAATGTTGGTAAAATATTTTCTGTTGTCAGCAGGACTGTTCATAAAATAAATTAATTCTGCTTGTGCCTTCACTAACTCAGTGCAATTTTGTTTCAGAGAAAGAAATGGCAGCTCAGAGAAGTTTCCCTGACTCATAAGACCAATCAAACTGCTAAAATTTTATATCTAATGGTCATTGAATTTATGATCAATTACCTATGCCAGAGTCAGTCTTCCTAGTTAACAGGGAGTAATAGAAGTTTATTTTATTCTAGATCTTCGGTTTTCAGATTCCAGTCCTCAGCCAGTAGCATCGACATTGCCTGAGAACTTGTTGGAAATGCATATTCCCAGATGCCACCCCAGACCTCCACAATCAGAAACTCTGTTGAGGTCTAGAAACCAGCTTTGCTTCTAGGTGATTCTAATGCTCATTAACATTGGGGACTAGAAGGGTCTAGACTTGATAAACTTACACTCTGTGTTTTATACAGCCCTCTCCCTCCACGTGCTCACCACCCTGCCAGGACTCACACACTTTTCACAGGATTCCAGAGACTCTGAAGTTTATTGGTGTAACTCTGCCAAGTGAGAAACCGCTTTTGAAAATGATAAACAAGCAGATTTATGTATGAAGTGAAACCCACTCAATTTAGCAGACACTGCTTGAGTACCTACTATGTGCATGTCTGATGACTTGATAAATTAGTGCCTACAGATTGCAACTTAAGTCCACAGATTATAGTAGCCTAAACCTGTTTTAGAATAATTACTCCCAAATGCAGTTTCCTCAAAGTGATCACAAAATCCTTCTAAATTTTCTTATTCCTGGGAGTCACATATGGTAAATGTTATTATCTTCACCTTTCAGGTGGGTTAAAAAGAAAAGGTAAAGGGAGCCACACAGGGAAATACCAGATGTCACAGTCCATGCTATTCATTTCCTTTGGCAGTGGCAGTGAAATCACTTATTTTGTTTGAGTTATCCAAAAGATATCTATGGCTTTAATATCATCCCCCCATTTCTTTTCATTTTAGTTATTACCTTAGATTTGTACTATTGTATGCAATTTTAAATTAATTATTACACTCTAATGCCTAATTTTGGTTAGCACTTTAATTATGAAGTCATTTTAGCTTTTAGATGAGTTACAGCTGAAGTTAATGAACAGTATTTACTTTCATTAATGACAATTTTCATTACTCTTCCCTTCCACAATCACCACCGAGTGAAAGCTTTCAAAGCTAGAGGAAAAATCCAATAAAGGGGGGAAAACGTCTACAGGTCCTGCTGATCTCTCACGAGAACGGATGGAGATGAAGCAGGATGGATCGAGATGCCGCAAAGGACGGGTTGTTGGGTTGCCCTGAGTGATGTTTTTAGCTTTTGCACCCTCTCCCATTGTTCTTGTGGGCAGCAATGGCACCCTAAACCCCAAGCTTTACCAGACACAGGGACAGGAGCCTGGAACCTCATGTTTGTGCAACTCCAGTTCCCAGGATGGAATATATTTTCATTTGTATGAACTCACCCTATGCTTTGGTGTGCAGCAGAGTCAGCTATGGGACTTTATACAAGGCCTTCCTGCTGTCTTGTTCTCCACAGGTAAAGCTTCAGTCCTGTGATCTAGGCTGTCTGTTTTGAACTGCCCTCGTCTATGCACTTGGATGTCTTCTCTGACTGCGTTGACCCACCTGTTTGTGATGCCATTTGTAGTGTAACCATGGCCTGTCTAGGAAAGGACAGGGCAGGGCCAGGACCAGAGGGGCCGGAGTCGGGTATGGGGTTGAGGGGCTGGGAGCTGGGAGTCAGGGGAGCCCGTCAGCCCACAGGAATATTCATGCTTTTTCTGGACTCTCTCTCCCTGGCATTTTCTTTGCATTCTCTGTGCTCTTTCTTGTCTTACTCCGTGTTTTCTTGACTTGGTGACACCGCCCTTATATTCTTGCCTCTGAGGCCCAGATGTGCCCACTCATATATGCACACACTCACTGGACCAGGCATGTGCAGTCATAGGGAAGGCTAAATACTATGGGTGCTGCTCATAGAGGCTAATGGTGGAAGGGTGAAAATCCTGATAATTCATTTATCCTACATAGACCAGCTGTTGGCCAGTACCCACTGATGACATCCCACTGCTCTGAGCTGGTCACAGAGCAGTGACGTCACCTTTCCTTTTGTCCTTTAAAAAAAAATGTGTATGCTATGGAAAATTTGGTTTGCTTCTTGTGTATCTAATAGGGAATGTTGCATTGTGTCTAGCCTTTTTTTGTTACCATTTGTCTTTTTTAAATGAAAAAGGGTATATTTGTTGCTATGTTATGGAAACATTTTTGCAAACTACTTTGTCCTCTAGGTTGCACCACTTATTTCAAGTTATGGTAACTTGATGATCAGTTCAGTGGTCTGGGCCATGTAAACAGAGGCAGAAAACAGGGATACAGAGATAGCGGCTGAGAGAGGCGTGGGTCTACCATCCCAGGTGTGCTTGCCCATGCAGGCCTTGTCTCCTAGGGCTGAACCATAAAGGTCAACCCTCCAGGTCAGGTCTTGGAACAAGGTGGGTGGTGAGCACCATTGTGACAACAGCATCAGCATTATATTTACTTATAGAAATGCCACTTGGACTCAACTTCAGTTTCTTTTGGCATAATAGCAGAAGAAATTATTTCTAGGCAAAGAAATTATGTGTATGTGACATTAAGATAGTGTGCCACCCAGTTAAAAGAAAATACACTTTCAAAAGAAATTATCATTGTGGAAATAAACAGTCCGAACAAATAGGAACAAACAAAGA
Source organism: Uropsilus gracilis (assembly GCA_004024945.1). Taxonomy (NCBI): domain Eukaryota; kingdom Metazoa; phylum Chordata; class Mammalia; order Eulipotyphla; family Talpidae; genus Uropsilus; species Uropsilus gracilis. Next base: position 131,688 of record PVHY01001515.1, on the reverse strand, counting down.
CTGTTTACTCAGAGCTTGCTGGAGTCATGGAGTCAACCACTGTCACTTGTATCTGGCAGAGAATCAAAACAGGCAGAGGAACTGGAAAGATTTATCATGGGAAAAAGAGAAAGCTTCAGGTATGGTCGATGGGAGGCTGCTGGCCAGGCAAGGCTGGGTTGGCTCACTGGAAATGGAGCATGCTATGCATTTGGTTAGAGATACACACTGAACTTTCTCTGATCAGTCCAAAGTGGGAAACATGGTTAAAAATTAAGTCAGTGGTTCATCTATCCCAGGCTACTTAGGGTCTCTTCCTTGGAATAGGGTTTGCAATCCCGGATTCTTGGCAGAGATATCTCTCTGACTTCCTGCAAGACTGACTAATAGCAGTCAGTCCCTAGCTACGATAAAGTTGATTTTTGAGCAGGCTGCTGCAGGTTATGGTTGGAAGTTTATTATTGTACATGATCTGGACAATCTCCCATTATAGTCATTGTTAGTATGCAAATGATTTAGCTCTTCAGGTTTATCTGGTTATTAAGTCAGTGACTAAAACTTCTATTTCAGAATCCTAAGTAAGTTAAAAATATCCACTTAAAAGTAATAAAGTTGCATTGATTTTTGAAAAACAAATATTCCCATAACAGTTGCTAAATGAGTAAGTATTTTGGATCAAATTGATTTTAGAGCTTATTTTAATGCATGATCTTTTCCCACTGGGCTTAGTGTATAGGTTTATTTAGATTCACTTAGATATTTTATAAATTTCACTGACAATTCTATGCTTTGAGTGGGGGACTGATAGTAAATTAGATCTTTCAAACAGATATATTATTATAAAATAAGTTACTAAAATCTTCAGGGAGTTTTGTACCTTTATTTGTTTTTCACATGGATTTTTTTTTTTTTTTTTTTGGCTGAGGATATGCTTACATTTTTGCTTAGAATCGTTTTATGTTTGAATTATTTTCTTAGAGATCTCAGGTAGAAAGAACACAAAGGTTGATGAAAGATGAAGTGGTTTAGGAGTAAAATTTGGCAAGGGGCAAATTACTTACAAAAATCAAGAATTCATTGTTTCATATTATGAGATCATAACACTGTTGCATAGATCAAGTTGGACTTTTGTGGTACAATTGATTCCCTTGGGGCATTTGTCTATGATACATAGGATTTTCCGCTGGTAAAGCAAAAGATTTGAAACAGTGAACAAATGAGTCAGATGCATTACATAGAAAACTGTAGTCATCATGACAACAAGGTCAAGTTTACTTTCTGCTTCATGGTCTGTCCTCTAAGCTCTGTGTAGCATAACCATCTTCATCACCAGTTGTAAGGTCAGCAGCATGTTCCTGACTCTATATTAGGGCAGGCATCAGGCTTACCAGTCTGAGTAGGCTCTTTATTGTTTCTGGCAATTACACAGACACACCAGGCAAAGCCAGGCAGGCCAGGGCCAGGGTGGGGGTCAGGGGGCTGGGGGGCAGTTAAATCCCCAGTCCTCCAGGAATTTTCTCACTCTTTCTCCGGCCTCATTCTTTCTCCATCATTCTCTTATGTGCCTTTATCACATCTCTCCTAGGCCCATGTGTGCACACTTACACATGTGCACACCTACTGGACTGCACAATCATGGGAAAGATGCAGTACCCCAGGTGCTAAGTTATATAGACTATTGGAGAATAAAGCCTTACCATCCCATTTACCATATACTCTTGGTCCCGCAGTCTGATCCTCCTGCTCTGACTTCTCTCACCCAAGAAGACAGGAACTTTAGATGTTTGGTGGTAGGTGTGGCATAGTAACATACACCTAAAGTATGTGATCCTATACCTCTCTCTAAGTCATATGCAGTGCTGTAACCAGTGAAAACTCAGTGAGAAATAATCATTTTTGTAAAGAAAGGCCTATTGAGACATTTAGAAATGAAAGAAATTGCAGGCACAGAAAAGTCTTTGGAAGCCCTGAAGTTAAACATGTTTTTTGTAGTAAATTTGCGCACACACATATTAAGAAATGGAATTATTATCTTCAGCCTGTCTATTGTTATACAGAAAAGGAGAAAAGCCTTTCCCCCATTTCTAAGGGGATCTGTAGGAGAAAGTGTTCTATTCTTCTGAAAAGTTAGAATAGACCTTAACAAACTATTGATCTTTATATCTCCTGACTCTCATTAGTAACAAAAAAAAAGCTTAAAAAAAGTGAAGCCAGACCATGATCTCATGTATAAGTGATGTCACATCTTAGTATAATTAAATGTCTTTCTAGAATTAGCATTCTCTGGCCAAGGGTACTTTCAGTGCTGAGTATTCATTTTACAAGAAACACCCATCCTGCTGCAGAGAGAGGAAAGACTGAACCTGTGAGAACTGCAGAGAAGTCAGCCCTCATTAGCATAATCCATCTCCATCGTCAGGATGGAGATGCCAGAAGAGAGGATAGTGGGCTGGCCAGGCCCAGTGTGCAGAACAGTTTCCATGGAAACCCAGTTGGCAACAGTGAAGGATGACTTCGTAAGGAAACACACCTGCAGCTCTTAAGTCTCAGCACATTTACTTCCTCCCCCTCACTTCATTCACATCTTTTTATTAAATGAGTCGATTTGTCACCACCGATCTCTCAGACAGCAGCCCAAGGTTCTGATCTAAGGGAAAAATAAAACTTCCATTTCAAAAATTTTCAGAGACTCAGAGTAGTACAGAGCTGCTATAGATGAAACTGAAGATGTGGCAGCCCACTCTGAATTGAATGACTTAATTATTCTGACTTTTCCTTTTCTGAAAAAAAAAATGCAGCAGAAACAGCAAGCTGGCTTGATGGTCACTGTCACTTAGGTCCTTGCTAGAAGAAAACCTGGGGACACTAGTTGTGTGGGTGGTCTCTGGAGTGTGTTAAATTTGCAGTGAGGTCTGGATTAAAAGTTTATATGATCTAAAAATTATTTTCCTGCTGGTTTCAAAAAAACTCCCCAATGATTTCTTTTCTGTAAATCCTTCTATATTATGTTCTAGAGACAATACTACCATCTTGGTCCAGATCCATTGGGGTTCGAGGACCCTAATGCTGCTCTCCCTGTCATTCTGAGGCACCTTCTCATGTTAATTTCTAAACTAGCCCCGCCTAGTACACAGTGCCTGATAAGCCTCTTCAAATTCTTTATGAGAAGGCACAGAGCATACATACACAAATGGAAAAAATAATATACATGTAAATTTTTATATCTGTTATTCTTCACAGTTATTTTTATTTTTTTTCCAACCTGTGTATATCAGTTTTCCCCATGAGTGTTGTTCACAGCCCCTGGAGTTAGGATTTTGAATCTTGTAGACTCAGTGTATCTTTCCTTGTTTACAAGTTAAGAGAGCATCATGCAGTTTGAAAATGCTTGCATTTCCAAAATTAATAAATAAATGTTTCCATCCCTCTCACACTTGTGGGCTTGTGTAAAAACCAAAATGGGGTGAAACTCATGTATTCACATTTCTCATCCCTCTCTTCTGCATGGGTCTGGCTGCTATTGACCTTCATTAAAAACCCTCACCTTCTCACAGTCTGATACCGCTCAGGCCTAGACCAAGTCATGTGAACTTGAGTTACTGAGTTTGTGGGGTACACTAATGTTTTTTAACATATATTTTCCTGTCATTCACGTTTTAAAAATTCCCACAAAATCAAACACAGGTCATAACATTTTCCTAGACATCATACTTGAAAGGGTTGGCTAAGGGCATTTAGCAAACGAATCGGAGAGGGAGACCAGTGCCCTGCTTTTAACATATTAGCGTGAAAGTCCTTGGACAGCCCACCTCAAAGCTTCTGTAGTTCCCTTCTGCCTTTGGCACCTGCTGATCCTACTGAAAACCTTCTACATTCATTAGAGCCAGAAAACATTCTTAATTTCTTCCAGACAATGTGGGGCAGAGATTTTCACCACTCATTAATGTGGCCAGTACAGGGGCAGGGAACAGAACACAGACTAGGAGATCAGGAGATGTGCAGACCCCTCATTTGTTTGCTGAGTCCTGCAGTATTCTTTCAAGCCTGATAATGCTTTTTGATTGGTGTTATGCTACCAGGTTTGGATTTTAGAAGCATTTTGGACTTCCCCTGGGAAAAACGTACACTGACATACACACATGCTCACGCACAAATGTTCCATTTTTTCTCACCTACCATGTGATCTTTACCAGAATCAGAGCAGCGGTTGCTGAATATTAAATTAAACTAAAAAAAGAAGAAGAAAGTCGGCATGCATGAAAACAAGCTGAAAAGGTTAAGAGCAAAAGGAGAATCCTAGAACAGTTTCAGTCTGTTTGGAATGAATTAATCAGACCATTAAACAAATCTTTTAATCTAAAGTATCCCTTTCATTTCTGTACCCTGTAAAACAAAGTGATGAAGAGTTGATGGCAGAATGTGCCATTGCTCCTTATTTGTATTACACAGACTGGAGTCCTGGCCTCATTAACATTCTGCTCAGTCAAAGACCACACATTCAGCCTGAAAGCCGGAGTAGAAGAATCTGAGTGTGTGTGTGTGTGTGTGTGTGTGTGTGTGTGTGTGTGTATGTGTAAGGGAGGTGAGGTGAGGTGGGGGGATGAGGTTTCTTGCAGCCTGATCCAAACCATCAAAGGTTCCTTCCTCTCATTTATTTATTTAGCTATCCAGCTATCTGTTGCCATCCATAACTTGGAGAATATGATATAATCTCTGCAGTCTGCCTATTCCTCAGCTCCTAAAAGAATTAATAAGATTGCACATTCAAATTCTGAACACAGTACTAGGATGTTCAGGAGGCCCAAGAAACCCATCTATTGACCTTGAGATCAAGGGTAAGAGGAAACCCAGTGTCATCCCATTGTCCATTCCACTATTATAGGGAAGCTCTCTTTAGCTCCTTTCAGTGGGACATATAGATGTGACACATTTTCATTTAAGAAATTTATAACTGAAGTGTAACTCAGTGTCCCTAGTTGTAGTCCTTTGGTTGTGGTCAAGATAAGGCACGGTTGTGCCTCATTAAAAACCAATGTGCATTAAAAACCAATATCACATCAATTAAAAAAAAAGGAGCTGAACAAGTCAATTAAAAGTCATCTGTGTTTTTCATCAATAAGTGACATTGACAATGAAAGTATTAAGTCTGGGAATCAAGTAATAACCTAGATTGAATCCAACTTTTAGTCCCTGAGACTATGACTCTGAACAACCCAGTTAATTTTCAGGGCCTCTATTTTCTATCTGCAAAATCACTTTGTAGAACTGGAGAGCTGCAGAGTTCCTTTTCAGCTTTCATCTCTGTTTTTATATGCTGGGAGCACTAGAGAGAATTACAGTGATCATAAAATGGACAAATACATAAAAGACACAACAAAACTATAATTACCAGAATGAGACTGTAAAATTCCATGGAAAGAGAAAGATGTAAAATGCATCTGAATTTTTCTCACTGTATGAATAATTTTCTGTCGATATAATAGTTGCTGAGTTGCTTGACTTGTGATTTATCTTTACACCAAACTGTAGCTTCTTGAGGTCATGATTTCACTCTTTTTTATTTTTTATTTGCGTCTCCTTTGTCTCTTAGTGAGCTACCTACTGTCAAGCAGATGCTTAAGAAGTATTTGTGGATGAAGGAATAGTTGTGTAGAGGGGACTGTAGAGGAGAGCATAGGGTGCTCCCTGCATGGTGACCCCTGAAGGCTCATTCCATCTTGTTCTTGGAAACAGGAAGTTTTTAGGAGCTGTAGGATTAATGCAAACGGAGTACTTGGCAAGCTGAATGGAAAGACATTTTATGTCAGGCCATAAAGACACAACATGCTTTCTCTCCCTGGTTTATCTAATTGCATCAGCATTTCAATGTGGCCACTGCTGGCCTGTGAATCTCCTGAATTATTGTTGGCCAACCTTCCAGGAGCTCAAAAACCTCTCTTCTTTCAGGAAACTGAAGAGAAGGTTGGTTTACGTCTCCCCTGAGTCTGCTGCTGCTCATCTGATCCAGAGAAAAGGAAAGCCAGATGGGAAGAGGAGAGCTTTCTACTCCTTGGGTAAAAGGAAAAAAGGGAGAGACAGGTTTATCTCATTACTTGGGAATAAAACAACTCAGATCGTTCCCAGTGATAAGCCTTTAAACACCCATCTGAAACTCCAAGTGTGAGATCAAATTCAAATCGGGAAGCCCCGATTTCCAATTAGCTGGCAACCTCCTCTTCTCCCTCTCCTTTCTGCTCCTCTTCCCCTCCCACTCTCACCTCCCCTTTTCTGAATCTAGCAAGATTAAGTGGCCGATTTATCTCTTCAGCGCTGAATTTTAAAGGGAACAACTAACAGTGTGATCATATTATTAATATTTATACCCTGTCACTGAATGTTGACAGATTAATTATGCAACATAGTATAAAAATCAGCAGGCAGCGTGGGTGAGCAGTGGCAAAGTTCATATATTAATAACTCAACTGGGGGCTGGCACCTGCCCCAGGGTGGCAGTGTGTTCCTGGAGTCCCAGGCCACTGTCCCCTCCAGGTAAGAGACCTTCTGGCTTAACTTTGCTTCCCTTACAGTTCCATGCATCCCATTTTTGGACAGCAAAACTTCAAGTATACACTCTGGCTAGATCTCTCCAAGACATGACCACCTGAGCCAGACAGTCATAAAAAGATGCACGTAATTGAGCAAAATGGACTGAAGTTCTGTCATGGGCATGTTCTGGACTGAGTGCAACTTTCCTTCAAATATAAGTAATCAGTGATGGTTTGGTGAGAGGTTTTGCATATGATGTTCTGCCCAGTGCTTAAGGAGCATAACAAAGTAAATCAAGCAGGTCTTAGTCCTTAGGGAACTTCTGAGTTAGCTGGGAAAGCAAGCCTTCAATTCTGCAAAGAAGCCTGGTTGAAGGTAGAGGGCGTGTCTTCCCATATCTACAAGTAAATTTTTCTTTCTTGGTAAGTCACTTTGCCTCTCTGAACCTCTGCCATTTATGGTGATGATGGGACTTGATGGAGTTAAGTCTGCAGGACTTGGTAGATTACAATACGAGTAACAGCTTTGCACCACTGACCTGGGGCACAGGCCTGCAAATAGCTCCTTGCTCTTGGAACGTTATGTAATAATTTATGTTACACTCGTTGTGAAGTGGCATGATAGTACCCCAAGGTTTATCATATAGGTGGTAAATGCATATATAAAGTGATGATGTTAATAGCTCTGCCACAGAATGGTAAGTGACTTTATAAGAGATGTTCCCGAAAGAAACAGGGTGCATTGAACTCACACAACTGCCTCAACTATCTAAGAGTTTGCTTTTTTGTGCTCCTGTGTACTGAATTCTTCTGTGTACTTAACAGAGTGGCATTCTGTGCTTAAGTATGTGCCTTCGACATTTCTTCCGTGTGGTATAGCCAGTGGCCTGTATCATCTCATCCCCTCAAACCATGTTTGGGCTCTCTTTGCAAAGGTCAAGTAGCTCTAGTGTATTCTGTGAGTCTCTGGAGAATTCACAGGGGCCAGCATAGTGAGGCTTTATACTGAGTTATTATTGAGAAGGAGCACCATGAGACTGATAGAAATCTTAGTGCCATGGAGTCTCTCCACACACCGGAGGAAGTTCTGCAGGGCACTGGACTGATCTCCCCCTCCTAAGAGTGGTAATGCTGTCTTAGGGTGCCAGGTATGCATGGGCTGGGGTGCCCTATTTGTGTTTGTTTGATGGTTATTGAAGGAAGATGAATATATATTTCTGCAGAGAGAAGTTCACTTGAACCAATCAGTTATCGGGTCACATAACAAAAAACTGTTGCAATCACAACACATCAAATCAATTCTGGGAGTGATATACCTTATAATCACGCAATGCAAATAATCAAACCCAGTAAGCAAGCAAGTCTTCAATGTCATCAAGCAAAACTCCAAGTACAAGTAGCTCTGATAGCCTTAAATCAGCTCTTTAACTCTACTGTTCCAGCTACAGTAGGCATTGGCATGTGTTCCAAGTTGTACAGGTAATTTAACATCCAGAAAGATGCTGCTTCTAGTGAACAATTTATCTTTACTTAGCAAGTTGGCTGATTATATTAAAGACAGTAATATACCAAGATCATCTATGGATCAGAAGAAAAGTACCAATTAAATGTAGAAAGGAAATAGCTTTCATATTCCTTCTGACAATAATCCGTTCTTCCTGGACCAGAAACCATGTTGGTGAAACTGGATAGGGAGGGGGAAAACAATCAATGAATTGTGTGAGCGGCGGTGCAGGTTGAGAGATGAGCTTTATATAAAAGGAACACTTTTGTCTATCTAGTCCCCTCTGACACCTTAGAGGATGGGCAACAGCACATCCCTCACCTGTAACCCAGCTTCCTAACCTCTTCAGAATGTCCCAAGACACATATGACCTATTGGTAATGACTGTTACTCCCACAGGTAAATTCTGCTATTATCACCTATACCCCTGCTGTATGTCACATATGCCTGGGAACCAGGTTACTACTTCCTCATTAGCTCATTGTGATCATTTCTCTGCCAGGGTATATAAGGGGCTTTATAACTTCATTAAAGTTGGACCTGAGCATGCTTCCCAGGATTCCCATTCTGCTGGTCTCACAGATAGCTATCAATCCCTTCCAGCTTATTTCTTCTTTCCCACATACATTACTCCTAGCAGAATTGGAACGAATAACATGCAAGGAATGAATAACATGGGTCATGTGGTACCAGATATATTCATCAACAGAAATTTGTTCATCACATTCTGTGTGTCCATCCTTGGCACAGCCTTGGAGACTCAGAGCGCAGGAACCTTTGTCTGGAAGGAACTTGGAGTCTGCTAGAAAAAAGAGAAGACCAAAGCATGGGATGAGGCTATGTGGTGAAATCTGAGGAAGGGAGAGATGATTATTCCTGAATCCTGGAAATGCAATTTTGAAAAGCTGGTAATTCATGCATCTTGTGCAAAAGATTTTCATTGGTGACCTCCCTACCCCTTGGAGTTGTAGGGGTTAAATCTTAACTCCGTTTTGCAAGCAGAAAAAACAAGTCATCAAGGCTTGCATGTGAATACCCATAGTGAGAGAAAAGTGGGGGATACTGACTTTCCAGTTTCCAGCACAAATGTCCTACCTCATCATCTATTGTTCTATGGTCCATTCTTATTGGTCAGAGCCCTTATAATGAATGAGCCACCTGGTAGGTTAATGTAAGGTATTTGGAGAGGTAATTTAGTGCTTTTAAGTCATTAGAATGTCATTTAGTGCATTAGTAATAAATTAATAGAGTTAACAAGAGTGGAAACTATTTCAGTGTGTGGATCAGAGCAGCAGGGAAGAATAGACAAGACTGCCTATTCACTATCTATCAGCACTGCATTTGTATGTGTCAGATAATCTTCTAGATGGTGCCTTCTTTAAAAGCTTCACCCCAGTGAAACTTAATATGTAGAGTACTGTCTGTTCAAAATGACCTGCTCTATAGGTAAATTTGATAGCATTTCATCAGATTTATCCAGACAGACTGTGTTGTAGGACAAGATTTTGGACCAGAAATTTTTGAATGTCAAACCCTTACCATTCTATTATGACTGCCGACTAGTGGGTGCTAAGAACACAGCCTTTTTCTCTTTACAAAACTCAATTAAAATGTGCATGTGCAATATGAGCTCCCATCGTGATTGATGGAGTTATTTCAAGTAGAGTTTGTCTCAGTGGAATCACTTAACCCATTATGGGACAGGCAGAGACCAGAAAGAAAGAGAGGGACTCACAAGGATAAAGCCCACAGAGGAGAGCACATCCAGAAAATGAGGGACATGGACAGGAATTACGTGCATGACCTGCATGAACGAGAAAGACAGAAACAAGTCCCCTGCACAGTCATCTGTTGCCCATTTTCAAAAGTGAAGAAACTTCTGCTATCAGGGTGAGGAACAGTTTTTGATGCAAAGCTCACTGAGTGTTTACCAATGTGAAGGTTAATTGTGAGGCAAGGAAATGCCACCATGAGGCAGCAGCTCCGCTAGTGCTGCTTTTTGTCAGCATCCCCAGGAAGCTGCGAATACAGAAGAGCCCTTTGATAGCCACGCTGGCGGCCCACTTCGCTCCCCGAGATCCGGCAGGTTAATGCAGTGCTGCCAAGCCTCCAGACCGAGGCAATCAGAAGCACCGCTTGATAGAAATAAAATGAAATGCGGGTTGGTGGGTGGGGGAGGCTGTGGTTGGTATTTCAGTGAGTGGCAAAGCCCTCCTCAAATCCAGCCCTCCGTGGAAGGCGGGTATTAGTGGAGTGGCTGAGGGGCACCTGCAATGCTGAGATTAATCCCTTTTTTGTTTTCTTTTGGGTCTATCTAGACACTGCTGAGTGTAAGAATTTATGTTGGCCTCCTTCCTGGAAGGGAGCTGCAGGCTGAGAAAAGAGGACATGTCATTATATGTCACCGCTCAGGGTGCCTCTGCCGCTGTCTGTTGTCTCTCTGCCTCTCTGGGGTCCCTGCCCCTCCCTGCCAATTGGTGCTTCCTTCCACTCTCTGCGATTCTGTTCTGTGCCTTGAATTCTCTGTTCCTGTAAGAGCAGGGCAACTTCAGCCTCCAATAACAAAGCCACAAATAGGGTTTCTTTTCCTTTGGCCAGTGCATGTCAGGCATTAAGTAACGAAAGGGGAACTAAACTGGACTTTGATCCCACTCCAATTTTGAGCCAGAGAGCATGCCCAGGTGATGCAGATGTCTTTTGCAAATTAGCTACCGCTGTGGGCTATAGCCCTGGGGGATCATATTGAAATAGAGAGCAAGTGGATTACTCACAGTCACCTTCCGTGTTTTTTATCTCAGCAGTGGACTCATTATTTGGAAAATAAAATATTCTTTATCATGTTGCTGTATGAAATAGCAGTGAATGTGCTCGGTGTAACAGGATCAGAGGCATGAGGGGAGGCCCAACATAGTGCAGTGAGGCGCTTCACCTCCTGAAATCCCAGGATACCACACACAGCTCAGTGCTGGTGGCATATCTGCAAGTCCTGCTCCTGGTTAGGGAGCTGTGACATTCTAGGGGAAGGGGCACCTCTACTCCATTTGAGAAAAGGTACCACAGACCAGCAGAGGCTGTGCTGGGTCCCCAAAAGGGATTTTGCTCCTCGAATTCTAAGGTAGAGTTCGAGCACATTTTCACAAAAGCTCTCCCTCTCTGGCTGTAGATCTCCTAGTCACCATGTGGGCCAGGTGCCATTTAGAGTCTAGTTTCCTTGCATTCCCCAGGCGAGGTACCTGTGACTATGTGCCATTTTATTCTCAGAGCTTTGATACCAAGGTCTGTACCATGGCTAGTTATGAACTATTCCTCTTTTTGCTACATCAGATGGCTGTAAGTATCTCATTGTCCCCAGTGGTTCATCTCCCTGCAGTTCCAGTAGCGGGAGCATTTTTGATGTAAGGATCAGTGTTTTGGGAAATGGCATGTGCCCAGGTAGAGTTCTGGGCTTTGGGCTGCGTGGCTGAAATCCAGAGAACAGAGAGGGGGCATGCCTGCCTCACGCGTGAACTGCTTCAGCAGCCTGCCGAAGCGAGCACAGTTCTGCTGCATTTACACAAAGAGGCAACATTAGCCCCTGCCTCGTGCAGTGTTACACAGATGTGAGATGTAACCCCTCTTCTCTAACAACACAAACTCCCCCTGGGGTGAGTTACCCTCGGGGAGCAGGCATCTTGTGAAGAATCACTGTCTATGTAGTTAAGGCAGAGCAAGAACTCTAAGTGCTGCTTCTGCTGATTTTCATGGAGTGACTGACTCGGGGACTTTTTGCAGAATCACATCATCTCTTTGTAACCTGCAGCGGTGAAGTCACACAAACTTGCAACACCAGCTACAAGCATCGTGTAGGTGTGAAAGATGCAACACACTCACATGCAAAATTGAGTGTGTATCTTGGGCACCTGTGTGGTGCTCCAGGAGCCTCAACATAAATAATGATGATGATGATACTAATAATAATAATACCAGAACTAACTGTTCATCTTGCACTACTCATCTGTGCCTTTGCTGCCTTCAGAGTTCATAGTAAGAACCCTTGGATTCTTGAACTGTATTTCTTCAGCTGAATAACCGACTAATTGATTTATTACAGGCGTGGCCTTTCTGTGCTCTGTTACTTAACATCCTGCAGTGAATTTTGTTACCTTCGTGGCCCTGTTTATTGCATCCCCATCGTGTAAGTGACTGGAAATTTGGCACTAAGCAGATGGGAAAAATGTATTCTATAGATATCAAAAGCTTAGTGGTTAAATGTCAGTCTCTTCTGAGGTGGATGGCTCCCAAGACCCTGATGCTTTTTGTAACATAGTCTAAATAACCTAGTTTACCATGTGAACATGGGGCTCAGTGGATGGAGGTTATTTTCAAGTAGCCCTCAAGGTTAACGTTGGTTGCTCTTCCAGATGGTTTCTATCTAATGCGTTGGATTATGATATTGAATCACCCCGCGATAAGAATTCCTAGTGCCAAGAATAACAAGAAGTGGAAGCCAGCCACAGTAAGGGAGGCCGCTCTGAGGGCATGCAGAGATGTAAGGGTCAAGGCCAGACCATATGGTCTATCAAAGCCCTGCTGCAAGAACCCCAGGAAACACAAATCAACTCATGGAACTGCTCGTCATCTCCGTGTCCTGTTGGGTCTGTCATGCACCCTCTGAGTTCCCCCTTCCCCAGCTCCTTCCATTAATTTTTTTCCACAGGGTACTTTCTGTAGTGACTGTTTCAATTCCAAATGCTGAAACTTGTTTCAGAATGGACCTGATTGACTGATCCAATGAGGAGGCCGAGGGCTCCTCCAGTGCAGATTCAAGAGTGAGATGTTTTATCTGCCTAACCTTAAAGTAGGTAATATGCACACCTGTGCCCCAGCTACTCTGGCAGGAAAATCTGATATGAAGTTAGTTCATCAACACAAAGCTTCCCATTTCTGGGAGCTTGGCAAACAAGTCGATCTGGACCCCAGAATAGGAAGTCAAGGACAGAGCATAAGCGAGAGTAGAGACATATTTCAGTATCTAGTACGTTTTTCCCCCTTCCTTTCTATTTCCCTTATTCTGAAAATAATTACTCTGGCACAAAGCTAACTTACTTTTCACTTTGCAAAACTGTAAAGAGGTTATATGCACTCAACCAAAATACAGGTTCCACGAAGGCAGGAATTTGTATCTCTAGCATATAAAATAGTGCTTGGAGCAGAGTAAGTGTTCAATAAATACTTGTTGGCATCTAAATGGCTGCATAATGTTTGATCATAAAAGTTGAAATGCAGAAGCTTTCCTTTCTGTAATCCTCTCCCCAAAATTCAAATCTGAATGATCCAGCTTCAAAACCAATTCAATCAATCAAAACTGCTGTCATCTTAGCTTTTCCAGTCTCCAGAACATTCCAGTTCAGGGTTAAGACTGTTTTTCTACTCTTCTCCCTGTTTTTCCTTTGCAGAATTCTCTAGAACAACATCAAAGAGCTGCTGTTGTATTCTCATGGGCAGGATTCAATAGACTGGAATCTCATTCTTTTCCATCATCTGGGTTCTATTTATTTATTTTTTTCTGTAGATCCTGGGGAAATGGGACAGGAGTTGAATTTGTCCCTGGCATGCGGACAAGGTAAAAGGGCATCCAGAAATTTGACTTCTCACTCTCGAAATCTACTTTGGTGTGTATACACCCAGCTTTGCAAGGGCCTGTACATGTGTGTTTTCATTTTGCTCTCTTCATTCTTTATAGAAAGATGTTTCTTGCTTGATAGTATTCCTGGACTTCAACATCTAAACTGATTGCTTGATGTGAGGGTAGAAGGCACATGTTAGGATGAGAATTCCAGTTCAGGACAGGTAAGAGGTTTGCTTCAAAGGGAACCTGAGGCTAAGGCAGCTGATTTCTCTTAGTGAGGGTGGTTCTAGCATCAAATAATCACCCTTGCTGCTCTACTCACAAAATCTAGTTTGGGTAGATGCCTGAATGTTTCTCTTTATGAAAACAACTCAGCATTTTTATCAGCATTTTCATTGCAGTCCCCAAATAACACAATGGACAGACCCAATGCCCCACGTGGCCCCCTTTCTATTCTCAGTGGCACAGCAGCTGCCACAAACTCACTCAGCAGGACAGCCCCATCACCCGAGGGAGCACTTACAGAGCTGACCTTATAGAGCAATTTCAGGCAGGAATAGAGAGAGGCTCAATTGTTCATAAACCTGACATTTATTACTTGGAGATTCTTTCTCTATAGTACAAGCTGCTCTTTACAATTTTATCAAATAAAGTGCTTCTTTCATCAATGCCCCACTTTCGACTTCCAGCTCCCTACTAGCACTCCCTGCTCCCACCTACCTGTGGCTTTGCTCGGGACAGCAACTAAAACTCAGAGACCACCACCAGTGATGCCTGGGGCTCCTTGGTGACAGTCAGGTTGGCAGTCAGAGCAGAGGACCTGCCCTCCTCTTCCCTTCTTTTATCGAGATACCAACTAGTGAGAGAGAAGATAGATGCTGCTTTTTCTTCCTTGAAATGTATCCAATTTTTATCTAACATTTTCTAGGTTGCCAGGTCAGACCAAAATTTACATTAAGTCCATTATATAAGTGTTCAGAGTTCCCAAATGGTTAATATAGTGCTACACAGTTACTGTTTCTCAGGTTGAAGAACAAGAGGATTCAATATAGATCTGTTGATTATATAATGTTAATGAACAGATCCATTAGCTGGAGCTATCTTCACACTTCCTGTCTTGATGTAATTGAACTCCTATTTTGGGGAATGGCTAGATTAGTGGTCTGGAGGCAGGAGGAGGAGTTGGGTGAATCACACCTCATTCTGCTGTGTATTAGTCAATAATCTCATACAAAAATAGAGGTATAGGGGGCAAGACTTTCTGCAATTCTTAATCATGGATAGTCTGTTATATAAACCAAACTTAAGAGAGCATAGTTACAGGGAACTGGAATAGTCCATCTCTTTGATAATCTCACATATGAAAAGTAGGGGCTTTGTTTTCAGACGAGATCGGGCGCGTTCAGGGTGGTATGGCCGTAGACGGGGCTTTGTTTTCAGAAAAAGGTATGCGCATTGGTGATTCAGAGACAATGATCCAGAAACATTGTACTGCATCAAAGCACCTAAATATAATTTTATTCGACTTTGACACAGAGACAGGAACTTTTCTTTGAGAATGAGTTGCTGCCTGAATTGTCTTCTTGCGGAGGTAATCTTCATCACTCATTGCTCATACTCTCTCTCTAGTTCAGATTTCTTCAAAAGCAAGGAGGAGGGTAAAGGTTCTTGTGATCTGAATACAAAACCTTTATGATTTTCATTCTAATAGAGTTTGTCTCCATGGCTAGTTTAACTGCAGGATTTTTGTAATCTAAATAGTGTTATTGAATCTTTCCAGGCTATTCTTAGTTTTCATAGAAACAACACTTCTCTTTCATACCCATATTCTATCAGTTTACAAAGGCATTAGATAAATTAGGTAATTATATTAAAAAGGACATCTGGTAAGAACATATTTTGGAAAAGACTCTGGTGAACACATTAGTGCCTGGGTAATCTAGAGGGACGTTATTGGCATGGAACGAGAATTCAGCTCGGTGTAGTCATGAATTGGTAAACTGACAGGGAGATGGAGAATGACAGCTAACTCTACATGCCAGGGAAGTGGAAGGTAAGCAAAAATTAATTTAAAGAGCTTTGAATGTGTGTTTAACTTGCACTCTGGATTTCTAAATTCATGTGCTAATTTTAGTCATTGACCTCAGACAAATCACATAACCTCTCTAAGCTTGAACTTATTTGTGTGTAAAATAAAGATATTACTAACTAACCTGTATACCAAGTACACATCACTACCACTGAAACCAACAGCAGCACCACCATCACCACCACCCAGGACTTTTTTGAGAAAAACAAATAAACAACTATGTATGATTGTGCTGGTTACTGAAAATATTCAAAAAATTAAGCATTTTACTTAGAAATAATTTCAAATGTATAAAATAATTGCAAGAATAATATGAAACATCAACTCTTCAACAGATTTGCTTCTCACAATTGTTTTTATTTTATTTTTCTATGGATGGATGGATGGATGGATGGATGGATGGATGGATGGATGGATGGATGGAGAAAATATATATGTGTGCATTAACACTTTTCTGTCTGTTTCAGAGTAACTATAGATGTCATGCTCCTACCTACATACTTCAGTATATATTTTCTAAGAACAAATATTCTCTTGCAATTATAAAAATTGGTAAACTAAATGCTGATACAATATTATTAGCACACAATTAAATAATTTCAGTTTCCCCAGTAATATGTCTTATAACATTCTGGAGCTAACATAGGATTGTACCTTGCATTTAGTTGTCCTCTCTTTAGTTTCCTTAGCTTCTCTTTCTCTTTCAAGGTGTGGGCATTTTTGTGAATATCGCTCATTTAGTGTCTGATATGTCTTCATGCCAAGACACAGATAATGCAGTGCTTAATGGGAGTACCACATTAAGGGGGCGCATGATGTTGGCATGGCTCTTTACTGGTGATAACAGTAATCATTTGATTAATATGATATCTGCCAAGATTCTACCTGTAATGTGGAAAATTTTCCTCACTGAAGTTAGAAAATAATTTTTGGCATGATATTTTGGTAGTAAATAACTTACCTTCATCAAAATTTTATTCACTGGCTTTAGCATTCACTGATAATTTTCACTTCCATCAATTGTTATTATTATAGTTATAGTACCTGCACAGTGATAATGGAACATTTTTTTACGTCCATCATTCCTGATATATTTATTATATACTCTGAGAAAGCTTTCCCCTTGCCCATTTCTTTAGCTATTTCTTATTAGTTGTTAGGATGGAATCATGAACTTTTATTTTATTATCTTCAGGTTACTGTTTATTCTGATGTTTCTGAATATTGTTTATTCTGGCCAGTTCCTGTCCATTGGGGGTTGCTCCTGTGTTTTTTTAAACATGTCCCCATTATGCTTTAAATTCTTCCTCTCTTTCTGACATAGCAGGTATTTTAGGTTCATCTTCTGCTTTTACATCCCCATCCTGAAATCAGGCATGTCTCCAAGGAAACTTAGAGTAATTGACAGGGATGCAAGTCTTTGAAACCAAGATCAGGACTCTAGAGGTTCTGGGGATCATTATTTCTAGACAGCAGATACAGAAATATAAGATAGCTCTTCAAGTGTTTCTGGAATATTTTCCTTCTATTACAGTTTTGCCTGATTTGTTCATCATTAATGAGAAAGATGTAAAGTTGGTGTCTTCTTATTTAAACCTAGGAAGTTCTTAGCTCCACTGTTTTAGTTTTTCTGACAGTTAAGACGTCAAGGCTGACTCCAGGATTAAATTTGGGAGTAAACAGCACAAGAAGGTGTCCATGTCATGAATTATGGGGAGAAACTCTATGTATAAACATTATCAATTCCCATGTCTACAGTCTATCTAGTTTCCCCAATTTTCAATCCCCACATTAACATTCAAAATCTTCAGGAGGACCTCTCCCTTGGGGAACATTTTGGATGACAAAAATACTATTATCAGCTGTTAATAATAAGTATATGTAATTGGTGCTTGATGGTTACTATCTGTTGCACCAATCACTCAAAGCCATCCTCCTCTCGAAGTCCTGAGACAAGCAGAGAAGAAACAAGTCTGTACATCAGAGTCAACGTGCAACCACATCATTATGACTTGGAACCCAGGCTCCTGACTTACAGTCCTTAGAACTGTATCTGAAGCCTATGACTCTGTGTCTGTTTCTTCACCTCTAGATTCTCTGACCTTCTTTGAGGCCAAGCTGGGTCAGGTGAGCAGTGATCAGGTATCTTTGCTCCCACATAGCAGAGCAAGAAGGAAAGAAAATAGAGCTAACACAGATTTTGTGTCAGAAGGCCCTGCCCTGTAGAGCTGATTCTGGGGAAGTTCATCAAGAAAGGCAAGTTTTGCTTGTCAAAATGTGAACAACAGAGCAAGAGGAACATTCCAGGTCCCTTTGAGTTTAATTGCCCTTCAATGTCTCTTGAGGAATGTAGGTCTCTTACCAATTCGTTCAGTCACTCCCCCTTCATTAGACAGGATTGAGTGAGAAGTTGGAAAGTGCTAACAGGTGTATTGATCCAGTCCTGCTTTCTTCTACTAAATGGAGCAGAAGTCCTCTATGGAAACACTTAGGATAGAATCAGAGAATAAATTTCTTCTAGATACATTTTGTGTGCCAAATTCTATAAGAGCTTTGCATTACTTGGTGTAATTCACATAGTAATCTTAAAAAAGTGCAGTCATACAAATGAATAGTCCCATTTTAGAGTTAAAGTAACTGACTCCTGGATAATTAGGCACAACCTATGGCTCACCTGTGGAAAACAATGTCTCTACCCAGGTGTTCCATCTGCAAATTCATGTGTCTAGTTCTGATATGACCAATTTTAGAGAAGATTAATTCCCCAAAGGAAAATATGATGTCAGGAAAGGCTCATGGATTGAAAAATCCCACGTTCATTTGAGAGATGAAAGCAATGGTGGGGATGGGTGTGTCTCAAAATAAGAAGTAAGGAAAACAGATTTTCACCCCTCTCTACCCTTCCGCTTCTGCCTGATCTTGAAGCACCAGCATATCAGCAACAGCTCCTTATTCAGAGTTTACTACCAAAGAGAAACTGATAAGAGGTATTTCATTTCCTGATGATTTCTCTTTTCCATCTTTAGAAGATCTCTGTGCTGGGTGATCATTGCCTTTTGCTAATCAGCTATCCAGCAGCTTAAAGAACATCTTGAAATACTCATTTTAATTTCCTTATAACAGCAGCTGTCATCATCCCTTTGAATCCTAAAGATGTGGAGTCCTAGTAGTCTTAGTCAAAGTATGCCCCTGATACTGGAAGTTTGATATTCACAGGTTGATTTAACATTGGACTTCTGTGTCTAAGAGCAAAGTGAATTTTCTTTGTCACAGGCTAAAGGAAAGACAGGGGCAGGGATAGCTTGAAAAGAGCAACTTAGGGTGACTGTATTTCTAGGGGTGACAATTCATTTACTTAGCTGAACTGTACCATTTCAGTAAGAGCCCCATGAGTCCCAAGGGACCTGTGCAGACTCCTGGAGCATTGAAGCAGCTTTCTTTCCTCCTTTCTTCCTTCAGTCAGACATTTACAACTCATGACATTATAGTGATCATTCAAGCTGACAGTGGTGCTTTCTTTCTGGAAGTGGTGCTTCTCTCTAGCTCCTTCTGAGTGTTTCATTTAGAAGAGTATTTTCATGCTAAGAAGACACAAAATATCACTTTTTAAACTAGATAGAGTTGGACATAATCCTAACTCCATCACTTATTACCTATGAAACCCAGGAAGTTACCTTACCTGCACTGTAACTCAAAGATATCCTTCCTCCCTAAAATTAGAATACTCATCTAGTTTCAGTGTTGCTGGGTAGACTAAATAAGGTAAAAAATGCAAAGACCTTGCACAGGCTCTAGTTCTTCATACAGTTACTCTGTGAATTACTGTTATTTTAATTGCCACTTAAATTTTGTGTGCATTTGTTTGTAATTTACTTGTCCCATGGGGGGCATGGTTTTGATCTCCACAAGAGCCATAGACATGGTCATCATTCTCTCAGGCTGCAACCCACAGTGCCACTTGCCTGATCCCCAGTGAGGACAGGTGCTTCAAGCAAATGAGATGAACTTGCAGGTGTTCTCATTGTATCTGATGGTGATGAGAGTGATGAGGGTGATCACAGTGATGAACAATTTATTATGGTGGGAAATGTGAGCCCAAGAATCTATATGCTCATTGTGTCTCTTTTTATCTTGACTGCCAAGAAACACAGATTCACTTATCATAAACATACCATTTGTCATTAACTCTTTTAAGTCCTTCATTCTCACCTTCTAATTATTTCTCCTTCTTTGCTCTTATTTTAATGATCCTGGTCAGAGTGTTTTACTATTAGGAATATTTCTAGTTTCAAATTATGTCAAGAACCAGCTGGTCCACATCTCCCACCTACACACATACAATTAGCGTTTAGGACTCTATTCATTGCATTGATGTCTTCAATTTATCCGTGAACCATACTGCCCTGCCCACCTTGGTGAAAGGGATTAGGTCATAAGTTGCATTTGGACCACAGTAGCTGATTAAAATTAAATGCCCCATTAGGACTTCTATTACCCTAGGGAGAGACTTTTAGACACAGAGGGTTGGATTATCAACTGGCTAATCACACTGGAAGCAAAATACTCCTTGCATTTGCCTTGCAGCCAGATTTCTTTCTGTGGGCTTTCTGCTGGCTTCTATGACACAGCTATCCCATGGTTACCCCACTGTAGGTAGTGAAGAAAGATAGTGTATCCCCATCAGAAATACCTATGCTCTGCAATAAATGTTGAAATTTAACTTTTCAATAAGTTATATCTGTATTGTTGTTTTGTTGTGGGAGTTGTACTTTTATTTCAGCTGTGCAAAGGTCTTAATTTCTGTAATGGTGTAACCTGGGACAAATCAAATAACCATTTCATATTTCAGTTACCTAACTGAAGAAATGGCTTGATCTAAACTGTGTGTAATTCTTCATGAATGAATCCATTAGTCATACAAATTATTCTGTCATTTAGAATATAGCAACAGCCTTATTTTATAAAGTCCAAAAGTCTTTCTTTGAAACTGCTCTTTTAAAGAACCCTTTCTATTTAAGAAACATATAATAACCAAGTCAGTATATGTGTTTGAGCTATAAATTTGAATAGATCAAATGCAAAAACATATGTTTAAGGGAATTGGAAAAAACTTAATATAGACTGATCTTTAGGTGGTAGGGACATTTGTTGATTATAATAAAGGTGCAATTCCTTTATTGTATTTATATAGAAACATATCATTTTCAGAGGTATATACTATATATTAATGCACAGAATGGCATAGTGATTGCAATTTAAGTTCTTTCAAGTAAAAATGATTAAATAAATATGGTAGCATATTAACAATTGCTGAAGCTACATGAGGGTAGTGTTCCTAAATACAATGAACCTATGCAAGGTTGAACCATATGAAATTCCTATTTTAAACTATTTTTTATTTAAAAACAGTAATTTCATATGTCTCAATCTCTGCTGTTCACTAATTTCATGTGTATTTGAAACTGTTGTTACGAAAACATAAAATGTGTCTCTCTGTCCATAAGAAAACTTCCAGAACACAGTATGGTACAAAATATTAGTATCTTCAGTGACCTGGTTTCTACCCTCTCCTTCTACATACCTCTTTCTATCCCACCCCCAGAATACTATGAATGGACCATTGTTGGAACTTCCCTACTCTGACTGTTTAGTTTCCTTAAGTAAGACAAGTTTGTTTTTGTTTTTGTTTTTTTCCTGTATCTTTGGTTAAAGTATTCCCTTTACCTTTGGAACTCATACTGCCATACCCAGTCTAATACCTCTTCACATTTCCAGAGTGAGCTCAGAGACATACTGGTTTTCAGGCCATTTCTGAGCCTGTCATCCCCTATATTTCCTCCCCTCTGGCCCTTTACCAGCCCTCAGCTTCTGCCTCAATAGATCTCTCTAGTGTCAATGATCTATCACCTGTGTGTCTTTCAGGACTGCTTTCCCTGTCAGGCTATGTCCTGCATAGACAAGTCCTTCACTCTGCTAGTCTTTGTATCTGATGGAAGGGCTACTTACTGTCCATGTGGAGGTGGCGAAAGCTCCAAGCCTTTCTCTTTCCACCTGCTCTGTGCCTGCAGCTAACTGGCCCACCCCTGCCCTTTCCCTTCTTCTTTTTCCCTTCTGGAACCAATGTTCAGACACCTGCATAGATCATAAAGGATGCCTGCTTTTTGAAGGTGCATGCAGATTTCGGTGCAGTCTTCAGCTGGGTTTTTCCATTTACCACCAAACAAAACTCTTTCCTGCTAAGGAGATAAAATAAAATTTGTTTATCCTAATGAGGACAAAGCTCAGTATGCAATCAGAGGCACCTGGGAATTAAAGGGTTATCTTTCCCCATTGTGCCTGTGCTGTGCTGTGCTGTGCTGTGACTCAAGGGAGATAACTTTGCTGAGTTTGTAGTTTGGCAAGAGATTTTCTGAGTCTGTCTTCAGGTTCCATGCTTCCTCCCTTGGAGTTTTTAATCAATCCTATAACCTCAATTATTTTACTTCCAGGAGACTCAGTAGTGTGGGTACCAAGTATTCAATAAACTAATATGCTACTTATCAGTAGCTACATTTAGTGTTACTTGCCAGATTGCAAAATTCTTGAAGGCAGGATTTATAATCTACTAAATTATAGTCCTCAAAATGTTTACATAGTATTTTACTAGAGGAGGGGAAGGAGTAACACAGATAGCAATAGCAATTAATGCACAAATGACACTTCTTTGTTTCAGGTACCCTTGCTAATATTTATGTATATATTATTCTATTCAATCTTCATAAATGAGGCAGCTGCTATGATTAGCTACATTTTGCAGGTAAGAATATCATGAGAAGAAACTAGTAACTTACCCAAATTGTTATTCCAGTAGAAATGGATAGAGTTGGGTTGAAAAAAAAAGACGACACTTGTTTAATATGTATCTATGTATGTATGTATGTATACAAAGATACAGATAGATATAGAACTAAGCAGTACTTATAGAAAGTGGACACTAAATCTATATTGGCCAATTAAAAGAATGAATGAAGACAATTATATTTTCAACATTATTCTCCTAGTATATTGTTCTACATCTCTCATAATATTCAGGAATACATTATGTAAATGAATGGGAATGAAGGAGATAGACTTTAAATTAAATGAATTAAAAATAATTATTTAATTGCTTACTATGATAAGTGCTCTGGAAGAGAAATACAGAGTGCTAGGAGAGCATATCACTAGGGTCCCTGAGATACACTGAAAGTCAAGGGAAAAAGGTTACCTTTATGTGGGGCTCTGCGAAGGTTAGGGCAAGAGAGAGGGCAATCTATGGAGGACTAGGTGAGTCACTCAGTGTAGAGATGTAGGGAAGGAGATTGTATAATTTATCATGAAGAATGGTCACATATCAGTTAATGGAATTTGGTTTCACAAATTATTATACTTGTCAACTATTATGCAAGTCAAGAGTGAAGAGCGAATACAGGGAACCAGTAAGGCAGCTATTACAGTAATCTCTGAAGGAGATGATTAGTAGCTATAATTATGAGGTGGTGATAGTCATGGAACAAAGTAGACAAATTTGAACAAAACTGAGATATCTAAACAAAATACTCAGGTATAAGATCTAGTTGTCTGCCTGCCTCTCTGTCCATCCATCCATCCATCCATCCATCCATCCATCCATCCATCCATCCATCCATCCATCCATTCATCCATCCATCCTTCTATCCATCAATCACCCCAGCACAGTTGTAATTATGACACAATTCTTTAGTACTTTAATATATTATAGTGAAAGAAGATAAAGCTGTACAAATTTACTCTGAAATTGGATTATTTTACAATACATTCAATATACTAATACCTAAATTCTTTGTAAGGGGTTACTAATACCTAAATGCTAATGTATCTCTAACTCAAGACTCTAGAGAATCAAGTTCTACAGAGGCTTTAATTTCTCTGGAATTTATTGGGAGATTTTCTCACTATTTAGTTCTATGGCTGTGAATTGCATTTCTCTCCAAGGCTCCTCAACAAACAATTTACAGTGTAAATATATTTGTTGGCATGCAAATCACTCTGCATTATGAGTCTTGATTAATATTATAATGTGTTGATGAAAGCCTGTAAGTGGTTCTTGGAACTAAGGTTTCAGACAAAGATGTGCTGTTTGGGTGCAGAATGTTTGTTGAATATTAGATTAGTTTTTTTTGTTTTGCTTCTCTCTATCCCTTCCTTTCTCTCTCTTTCTCTCTCTCTCTCTCTTAAGGGAATGCTTGGTGTGAAATGGTAACAAACTTCAAAATACATAATTAATTAACATAACCAGTTTATCAACCAAATTGCACAAAAACATTCCTCCCCCATGCACATATATAATGCCTGATCACACCAAGGCTGCTTTTGGTCCATGAGCCCTTTACTTCAGCTATTTAGCCTCTCAATCCGTGCCAACATCCTGTCTCTGGAGAAGTATTGTTCTGTGGCATCGTGTGCCTCTTAAATACTGTGTATCACGCAGCTTGATTAGACTCTGTGCCCAATTCCCAATCTGCCCACTGAAATGCAGAGATAGTGTTACTGGGCTGTGCTTTTGTGAAGACCTGTATCTCCTCATTAATAGTTGGAAGCCCATATGCTGAGAAACAGAAATGGTGGGTGCTCCACCTGGAGAGATTCAAGTATTGACTGGCACTTCTCTTTCACACACATAGCTTGAATAAACATCAATTCAAGGCAAGGCACACAGACTCAGAAAAGAAGCTGTGATTAACAGCATAGGCTTTGCATGTAGAGGGAAGTTGGTGTAGTTCCAGCCTTACCACTTCTTAATAGCTGCCTGACCTTGTCTATGTTACATCACCTCCCCAAAATTTCAATTTCCTCATTTGGAAAACAGGGTTAATAATTTCTATTTCTTGAACATGGAGTGGAAAGTAAATGAGACTGTGGATTTAAAATGCTTTCCTGGGAAAGCTGGGAAAATGAAGGTAGAGAAGAGGAAGAGGAAAAAATAGAGGAAAAGGTAGCAAAAAAGTGGGGACAGGGCTAGAGGAAAGAAAAATCTTTAGACTCTTGTGAGAAATCTGGAGACTTGTGAGAAATCTGGAGAGCAGTTCTTCAGTCTCCAGTCCACCAACACCTAGACAATGAATCTGGTATTTGGTTGAATTCACCTCAATGATTGTGGATGTTATTACTCTATAAACTACTCGTGAGCAATAATTTTGCTCGTCCTCTACACTGCACCCCCTTCTAGATGACTTTCTGAGGTATGTTGACAGAATGTTGTCTTCACTCCATGAATGGGGCCCCAGTCATGCAGAAAGAAACTAAAAACAAAACCAGAGGTCATAAAGTATTTAAGCAGAGATAAAGAATAAGGTGAGGTACAGTGATATGTTTGGTAAAGGATGTCACAGTGGAGGTTGTATTTTGGTCTCCACATAAGCATGTTTAGGTGAGGTGTTCTTGCCTTGTGACCACAGCGAAGAGCTGGCTTTTAAGGACACTTGTGCTCTAGGCTCTAAGCAACTAGTGAGTCACACTTTTAGTGGTCACTAAAAGTCACCATTTTTAGTGTCTTACATTTCCCACAAACAAATGTGAATTATTCATTCAAAAGCATTCAAAAGCAAGGAAACACACTGTGTTAATACCCTGCAACAGACCTCAAATGGTTTCTAGGTAGAATAAAACCTTTCCTGACAAAGAAGATTCTGTATTTTCAGAGTAGTTATTCATTAGTAAGACTGAATGATTGTTTCTCTAGGCTAACATCTCTTATTTTCCTTTTTTTCATTAAGATATTGTGCAGGAATTTGTAGAGAACATTTAAATCCATTGCTAGGCAAATTGGTGTGCATGCATAAATGAAATTCAATAACATGATCCTTAGCTCTCCAATCTTTCTCTCCTCTTTCTTGACTTTCTATTTCACTGAGAACTTGGCTTCTGTTGCAAGAGAGGATAGATCAGCACACCCTTGCCACAGTAATTTGCCCTTCTTTCTTTTGGAGTGAATGGCCACCAGTTTTTGCTTTTTGTTTTGAAATCATCTACTGAGCCTCTCTCGTGCTGGGGATCCTGCCTCCTGCCACTGTCCCTTCCTGCATCATCAATATCTCTTATCTGTATGATTGTTCCCATCAGCAGACACACATGTACTAATATTTTTCATCTATCAAAACCTTTCCTCACCAAATAACTATCTTCCAGCTGCCATGTCATGTCTCAGCTCCATGTCACAGAAGAAAATCCTTTTGAAAGAGAACTTTTTTTTCACTATTTCCAATTGCTTTCATCCAGTTTTCTCTAAAACATACTCAGATCAAATTCTCACACTGTAATAGTCTCCTCTGGCCGCTCCAGTGAAATAGCACTGACTGGGTGCCTTAAGCGTAGACATTTATTTTCACACAGTTCTGGAAACTGGAATTTGCAGATGATAGAGTGCTGGTCCTAGAGACAGCCCTCCTCCTGGTGTGCAGGCAGCTGCCTTTGGACTGTGTGCTCACTGAGAGCAGAGGGCAAGCAGGATTTCCAAGGTAGCCTCATAAAAAGGCATGAATCTCATGAGGAGGACCAAACCTTGTGTAATCCCAATAAATCCTATGTACTTTCCAGAGACCCCACCACCAAATAACACCACACTGGGAAGTGAGGGTGGGCAACATAGGATTTCAATATCTGAATGGGAAGGGAATAAGTATCCCTCCCATAGCACATAACCCATCATTTTACCAAAATTGCACTGAACAATGACACTAAGTTTCCCACCAGATGAAATGTTACAGACTAATCTGACACAGATTCTGCTGCTCATTTTATAAAATCATTTTTGAACTTGGCTTCTGAGACCAAGCCCTTGCTTTTCTTCCTGTTGGTTTGCTTTATTGAATCTCATTTCCCAGACCCTCAGCACTGGTGTTCTCAGAGTTCTGTTCTGACCCTCTATACTTCCCTGTTTCCACTAAGCCTCCAGTTGGAATTATCCAGTTTCACAGTTTTAAATAGCATCTGTATTCTGAGGATATCTGCATTTATAGAGTTAACATGGAACTGCTTTCAGAAATCCAGACTTCCTGGTTCTATTGCCTAAATAACTTCTCTGTTTCAATGTCTAACAAGTTTTCTAAATTTAACTTGCTTAAAATTAACCTCTTGGGGGTCTCTAGATTGCCAGGCCTGCACACTCACTCAACACACTGTCAACCTGCTTCTCCTCCTGTCTTCTTTATGTCTTTGAACAGTGACCCCATTCTCATTGCTTAATCTCTCTGCTTCCTACCACCCATGGTCACCTGCAGTGTTTGTCCTCCTCACAAAACAGGAGAGCAGTTTTCCTAAACCAGAGCAACTCATGCTTCTCCTTTATCCAAACTCTGATTGCCTTCAGCTCCCTTCAAAGTAAAAGCTGAACTTATAACAATGACAGAATTCTTCCTTCTACCAAGTAATTACCCTATAAGTTTTTCTTTTTTTTTTTCTTTTTTTCTTTTTTTTTTTTTTTAAGAATAATGGCCTTCAAGTGAGGATCGTTGATCATGGATAGCCCCATTGAATAGGGGCAGCAATTTCCCTGAGCCAGTCTCACCAGGTTTCTACAGGGGCTGGTTACTGGAGCGAGGCAGTCAAGAACAGCAGTGCTAGGGTGTGTTTTAGACTGGGCTGCACCGAGGTGTGTGCACATAGCTTACCTGCTTTTCAGACACTGCGTGCTTCATTAACATTTTAAGTTTCTTGGCAGGGATGTATGTGTTAGCCTGCTGATGAGTCAGGTTTCAGCTGGTTCTTCGGAAGCAGGAAACTTCTGTGGCATGGAGGATGAGCTTCTCACTGGGGATTGACTGAATTTCTTTTTGCCTAAGGACTCAGTAACTGGAAAGGAAACCTGCACTCCTATGTTTATTCCAGTGCTGTTTATAATAACCAAAATATGGAAATAACCCAAATGCTTCAAAACAGACAAATGGATCAAAACTTGAGCTATATTTTATACAATGGATTATTATTCAGCAATCAAAAAAGACAAACTTATGTCATTTGCAGCAATATGAATGGAGCTAGAAGGAATTGTGCAAGCAGAAATAAGCCAGAAAGAAAAAGATAAATAGTAGATGATCTAACTTATATGTGGACTACAGAAAAAAAACAAATAAAAGGAGAAGAAAAAATTAAAACTGATAACATAAGTTTAGCATACTGTAGGTGTGGGGGAGGGATGGAGGGAGGGTAAAATCTGGGGTGAGATGAACACAAGGGATTAGGATGACCGTTGATTGGTGACATGGTAGTGAGAGAACTTTGGGATATACAACAATGTAAATACATTGTATATATTACATACACATATACATTATATATAATGCAAATACATTATATATAATAAAAAATCAAATAAAAATAACTGGTAAGTTAGATACGTGTGCTACAAGGAGTCCTTTGAGAATGTTATGGAAATGGTCTCAAAGTTTGTTTATGCTGGTGGGCTCAGTGGATAACTCCTGAAAGTCTGGACCCTGAA
Organism: Uropsilus gracilis; assembly: GCA_004024945.1. NCBI lineage: Eukaryota > Metazoa > Chordata > Mammalia > Eulipotyphla > Talpidae > Uropsilus > Uropsilus gracilis. The sequence continues at coordinate 103,491 of PVHY01001515.1, read as the reverse complement.
AGTCAGGGGAGAGTGGGTTTTATAGTGTTCCCTGATAATCACAAGCTGGTTGCTCTGCCCAAACCAAGTAGCTGGTGATCCCTGATAGGTGAACAGGTTGTGGTCTAGTCATCCTGACTCTACATCTGGCATTAGCCAAGATTGCACAGTAAGGCTGGGAAATTTCATGTTTCTGGGCTGCTTCTGATTCTAGTCATTGTTCCTTGTCAACACTAGATCTCTAGTATGCCTCCTCTTAGTCTCACCATATTTACTTTCCTTCAATTACACTGGTCTGCTTTTACCTATGCACAGTTTAAGTCTCAACTCAGGCTTTTTAGTCTACTCTTTATTCTGTTTCCCTGCTTTATTTTTCTTCATAGCATTATGAACATACTTGGCTTTTCTTTTTTAAAAAGAAAAGCTCCACAAATAGAGAATATTTTGCTATAGTCATTATTTTACTGCTAACCCCTACAACAGCACCTTGCAGATAGCAAGTTTTTAAAAGTATTTGCAAATTACTGTGTGTATATAAAAAGGGGGAAATGCAGTGAACTAAATAAAACCAACTGGAAGCAGGAGTGAACAAAATACACTGAAATGAACATAATTCCAAAATCTTATGCTGCTGATTCAGCAGAACCCTAACATATTATACCCAGCCTAGGGTCTTATGTCTTATAACATTTTTGGAAGAATCAATACTGAATAATCCCAGGTTCACTTTGGCTTTCACCCCTTTTTTTTTTCTAAAATGGCAGGCAGTTGGAGGGTAAAAGACTATAATAGGGTGACCGAAATAGAACTTGTTGAAGTATGGTAACAGTTTGGTATCAGAGAACACAAACATTTTTAAGGCCTTGCTTGTTAAGCCTCTTAAAGTATCACTTCAAGACAGGATTTTGCCCCCTTGATCAACCTAGCTGAAAATATTTCAGAGAAGGCATTGCTCTAGAGTGAACTAAGAACTCTTAATTGGCTACGTTGATCTAGTTATCATTTATGGCTTTCTTACCTGCCCTGTGCCTCCTGAGAAGGTTCTTTGTCACAGAGTAAAAGATGACATCAAGTACAGGTCTGAAGATAATACTCCAAATTGATTGCACATGATCTCCCAAAGGACTTTTTTTAGTCAAAAGACTTAGAGTGACTGATAGATGATAGGAACAACCAAGGGTGTTCTTTATGGGAATCCTGTTTGATGGCAAAGCTACAATGACCGATCTTGTCTAAAGAACAGTGTCAATGAGAAGATCTTCCATAACCAGGTCCATATTCCTAGTACAAATTCTTTCTTTCCCCTTTCACTCTCCCACAAGTACCTGTCACTCTTTTTTTGATTAAACTGGTCTTTCCTAATTCACACTGTGGTTCATGAGTTATCTGTAATACCTCTTGCTTGTTTTTCTACATTTAAAAATTCCAGGTCAAGCCTAATTCCCTGTTAATTTGCTGTAGGCACCAACTCACAAGCATTTCTCTTTTACTGATAATTCTTTAAAATGAACTTTTATTTTGAAACTCATCCTATTATGTTTTGAATTTCTATTTATTGTCACAAATATAAATTAGTAATAATGCCTGATATTATTCCTAATATGCACTTTGCTTACATTATCTCACTTAATCCTTGTAGTAATTTGAGGAAGGATTTGATGTTACTTTCTTTCCATGCATAAGAAAATTAAGACTAAGAAAAACTGTCCAGTGTCAGGTAGTGAGTGCCAGGTTTGATCACCTTTTCTAGCTCTATAGGTGTCCAAAGTCCTTGTTCTTAACATATAGTATGAGTCATTCTTGAAGAGCTTTATTTTCATATCTGTTGTATTTCTCAGTATGCCAAACACCTGGATTATCCTTAGCACATGTGCTTGAATTAAAAACCTACTTCTGTGATGTACATAGGTGAAATGTAAATTAAAGGTTTTGTAAGATTACCTTATTCAAATTAGCGTTATTGGGGTAAGCAGTTTACAGAAAGCTTGTTTAATCTAATTTGCATGAAAGACTGAGGGCCAGTCACCGGCTCTCTTGGTCCAGTCAACCCTTGCTAGGCAATGACAAGGAAGCAGCAAGAGCTAATGCAGACAACATAACCTTTTCAGCATTAGGGAAATCTGAACTTGAAACTCAGCTCTGTGATGTTGTCAACATTGGGCAAACACCTTCATGGAAGTTTAAGGGTAGGTCATATTCACTAACAAAACCCCAAGCAAGTTTACTTAAAAAATCCTATTGACTTTATGTAACCATTCATGGACTGGGCATTATCTTGCCTGCTTATGGAAAGGCACTGCAAGAAGTTGTACAAATAGGAAGGTCTTTATAGTCAGAAAGAGGGTAGGACAAGATCATTGGCAAATGTGAAGGATTATTGTACCTGTAATAATCATTTGCTCATCATGCAAATGATCTGGAAATCCCAGACACCATCCTTTAGATTTTTACTTTTGGGAGAAGCTAAAACTGTGATTAGACTGGATATTGAGTTTTTATGAATTTGGAACTTGGGACCTCCCTTACCAGTAAGAAGGAACAAATGTAAGTAAGAGTGAAGTCTACTTTCAAAGTTGTTTGTGAGGTTGAATGATATCATGTATGTGAATCTTTAACATGGGTCCTGACAGGTAGTTGGTGTACAACCTTTAGTCTTCCTTTCATAAAAAGGAGTCATCCACAGCCTAATGGTGTAAGTGAAAACCTCAGTTCTGACCGTGGCTAGCTGTGACTTACTTTGAAGGATAACAGGGTCCTGTAAAAGATCACATTCTCCTTGTATACGTCCTAGAGTCAGGGATCTTGGGGTCGCTGAGACAAGAACATTTTGTGTTAGTCAAAGCAAACAAAAGCACCCATTTTTTGGAAGGGTTGGGTGTCTGCAGTCCCTCAGACCAGCCACTTTTGCTGAGTGCTCACAGTGGTGCCCAAGGTCAGATCTCCCTCATCCTTTATCTCGCTTCCTTAGAAAGTGTGGCTTAGTGTGGCTTCCTTAGAAAGGCAGCTGACAGCACCGCTGCCTTTTACACCAGTCTCTTCTGAAGATGAGAGGTTTGAAAGCAGGATGCAGCCCACTGAAAGCTTCCGTTGTTATATTTCTGCTTTAAGTACTCCCCTAGCCAGAGGGCCTCTTAGCTGACCCTGAAGGATAACCATCATCTCAAAGAAGCTGCTTCCGCTTGACTGGCACCCACCTCCTTAATTACCCCGCAGTTGTACAGTGAAGGTGAGATGCTTCTGGAGACTGCAAACCTCCAAGAGCTAGAAAGTGGTTGGGAAGATGGAGAAAAACACTAAAGAAAGAGAGGAAACTTCAGACCATTGTCCTTTTCTTTTCTGTTGAAGAAAGTGGTGCCTTTTGCAGCACTTTTAAATGGTTGCCAGGGAAACAGAGCTAGGAAAGGGAGAAAGGTTCTAAGGATACTGGATAAAGCTAAAATACTTCTCAGAAAAACATGAAGTGACAGGTGCCTAGAAATCTGGAGGTTCTGGTTTTCATTTTTATTTTCCAAATTCCCCTTTAGAGCCTCGAACACTTCAGTCATCGTTATCATCATTAACAATATTTTAACCATTTGTAAACGCTCATCCATCTCCATCAAAGGCCTGTGCTGATGGGCTTTATGGAACCTGACTTACGAGTCATCTCTCATGGGCCATTTGGAATGATCTGTCAGCCATGATTGGCCACCAGTAGCGAGGCCTTGACTTAAAGGAGTTTGATTCAAGTCTTCAGTTCCTCCTCCTTGTAGCAAATGGGCAATCACTAAACGACAAGAAAATGTGACTCTTGTGCTGGCCAGACTCAGAAAGTGTGTATGGCTGTGCAGGTGTGAAAACTATTGATGGAAAGAAAAGATATAAAAGAAAAGCGAGCCAGACTGCCCAAGAACATTATCCCAGGGGGTGTGACTCCTCAGGGAACAGTTTGCTCTTCATTTACTGAATATTTATGTGGGCTTGCTCCTTCAGGGAGCATGCTCATGAATTGTAGCTCAAACTTCACTTGCCCATGGTGGCCTCTAGTGAGTATTTTAAACTCCTACTCTCTGGAGTATTGTCCCACTTTATATTTTCTTTGTCTCCTCAGCATTTGTTTGCTCAATTTGTACTGTATTAATTTGCAGATGTTTATTTATTGCCTTGGGTTTTTACATGTCTGTCTCCCAGTTGAATCTTATGTGCTGCTACCCCTAATAGCTCTTAACATAGTTTAAGTTTTAGTCAATGAATAAGAGACACTTAAATGCCCACCCATATGCCAACTCTACACCTTTGGCATGCATTGTTTGTTCAGAAAGTAGCAAAAGAATGTCTGTTCCACCAACTTAACTTTGCAGATTTCCACACAGACTCTTGTGCTCATTCTCACAGAACCTGGTTGTATCAAATATGTCTAGAAGGAGACAGAGACCAAATACTTAGAAGAGGACTGGGTGCAAATACCAGGAAAAGCAAGTTTGAGAGACAGAAAGTGAAACTTTGAATGGTTCTCTGATTGTTAAAAAAAAAAAAGAGAAGCTAAAACATCAAAATAGGAGCCATAAGACTTAGCTCAGTTTGCCACAAAGGTTCAGTGGACTTCCTCAAAATCAGCAGAAGAGATGTAGCACACACACATACACACACACACAAACACTGACCTGCCATTAGATTTTTGTTCATGCTTCATTCCACTAGCTCTGCAAAACTTATATCTTTAAACTATACTAAATATAGTTAATATTAGCAATGGACAAAATAGACAAATGAAACTTTGGTACTTTGACCAGAGTGATGCTAACTTCTAAGGATCATTTAGCAGGAGGTGATTAGAATGACTATGTAGAACAGAAAACACTATGTACAGACTGTACTATATTGCAAATATTTTCTGCCTGGGAAAATGACCTTCTTATCCATTGTCTCCTAGAATCTAGTTGAGTTCATGGCAAAATAAACATTTTTTTTTGGTCTGTATGTTGTGTAGATGCTGCTAAAGCATAACAGGGCATTTTATATTCTATTTGAATATGAACATGAAGAGATGCCTTAGTGGAAAGTGATTATGATTAACATCAAGAAGACTTCCCCCATTTGTATCCTGTCTACTAATACAGAAACTTGGGCTTTCCTTTTGATTCCACAAAGAGAAAAACCTATATATTTCAAACTTGGTCAAGGATATGGAAAGATAATAATTATCAAAAAGGTCTTCAGGGAAGAAAATTGCAAAATCTCAATTATTATTGTGTAATTTATAAAAATACTTGCAGGCAAAAAGATCTGACTATGGTCTTACATCATAAATTAATTATTAACCTTTCTCCTCCTTTATTATCAGTACAATCCATGATCTGCTTATAAGTTCTGACTTCCTGGTTTGAAGCCCAATTTTATTTCAGTTAGCCCAGTTTTTCCTCTCTGAAAGATTGGAACAAGCATAAAACATACCGTGATGTTATCAGTAAAAATAGTGTATGATGAGGTGCACCCAGAAATACCTAACTCTTCTCTTCCTTTAAGGAGGTTTCTAAGGAAGATGACAAAGGATTAATAGCTAAAATGAAGTGGGATGTATCACTTTATCATTAATTGTTGCAATTTCCAGCAAATCCCAATCCCAAGGAGAAATCTCATTGAACATGTCCTTAATGGGACTTTCTACCTCCTTTTCACTTTAAATCTTAAATATTTGCTATTTGCCAGATGGCTTAGCAATTGGAAGTAATAACCAGCATTTTCAAGCAGGGGGAAATAGAGTTCAAGATAAGGCTTTGCCTGAGCCTGTCAATTCCTGCATATAAAATGGAGGAGCAAAAACTCCACCCAAGAGCATGATATTTTAGTATATCATAGCCTTGCTTATTAGGAACCTGGTCCCATCCATGGTTTGCAATCTGATCAATCAACTTGATGACTTCACTTGTCTTAGGAGTTCATAAGCATTTGAAAAGAAAACAGAAGGGAAAACAGAAAAGGGCAAATTTAGAGAAAACCCTTACTCTCATATGTTGCCACTCTAACTCTACTGGAATTCTGACCCAATTTGGTTTAATGATGGAAATATGTATTTTACTATATAATATTTCAATATTTTAAAAGTTATGCACATATCATTTGCTTCATGTTATATATACATGTATGTATGTCTACATGTGTACATATAGAGTTATATACAAATATATGTACCCATATATATTTATGTACCCATATATATATATATATATATATATATATATATTTACATGAACATATGGCAAAGGATCACAACAGCATTCACGCTTCCATGAGATGACCTGCATATCTTTGCAGTGATCTGTTAGGCTCTACACCTGTGGGTGGCACATTGGTGCTATCTTTCACCAGTTAGTCACAGCTTACGGAATCACAGCGTTGTCTTGCACCATTCACTAAAATGAATCATTTTTTAATCATTATAGTGACATGAATTTTTTAATGTATGATCTTCTTAAAATATATTTAGACCAATGTCTTTGTTTGGATACTTTTAGTGATTAGCGTCAAAATCATATTATAATAATGGCTTACATTATCATATGAACAAAAGAAGAAAATTTGTTGAATAACTTTGCTGTCTTTAGCACCACTTTAAGAAATTTACATGCATCCTCATTTAATTCTCATAATAGTTCTAAGATACTGAACTACTATCCTTTAATGGGAAGAAACACTGAATCACGTTGCCCAGAATAAACCAGCAGCGAAGTTGGAATGTTATTCCATATCTTTATGATTTCAAGGATCATGCTGTTTTTAGTACCCTAAAACATCAAAAGTATTACCAGTTTTTGACTTAGGTGTGCTTGGAAGGAGTTACACATTTTAGTGAAGAAATTGGTATAATGACAAGGATGCTTAATTTGACTCCAAGTGTCTGACCCCAGGACTGCAATTATCAAAAGCTAGAGGTGCCCAAATGAAGGTTGACATAGTCTGATCACATCAGTTTCAGAGTTTGAAACAAGTGAATACATGAAACAACATTTCTGTGAGTGTTAGGGTTTGTTGGGTGGCTTTGTGTCAGGGTCTTTCTAAGGTAATGTTAATTATAAGGAGTGTGGAATATGGTAATAGGTAAAAACTTACAGAAAAATGCACTCTGCATAAATTTTGTTGATATGGGTATTGGATTTGATCTTTGGATCATATTTGACTATAGTCCCATGACATTGATATTGAAAGAATCGCTTTATAACAAGGAATAGGCAATCTATAGCATTATGTCTCATGTAGTCATATAATGTCTGACACAAAGAAAACATTCAAAAATATTCATTGAAAAAACAAAGGAATTAACCGATAATTACTTTGGAATGACTATACGTCTCTGGTTATCCACTTCCCTGGAATTATCGTAGCTCAGATTTATGTTCTTGGCTTTGCAATGTCTTCCTTTCACAGAACATATTTATTTTTAAAAATTAAGTGGAATGAAAATTAATTTTATTTTGAGACTATTTTAAGATATCATAGCCCCACAGAGATACTCTGAGATATTATGAAATGAACTTTGGGAAATAGCTGACCTAGATACAGTACCAAGGTGATAGGTGCTACATAAATATAATAAATTATACTGAGAGGGTTCCCTAGGCTGCTCTTTCCTACAAGTGCAGATGGTACAGAAATAATCTGGAAAAAAAAAAAAGCATTGAAGAATGTCTCAGGGCAGAAAAGTTTAACACCTTGGGTTGTTTTTTCCACCCATACTGAAGTTATTTTATATAGTACCAAATCATTTGTTCAACAAATATATGCAGATAGATGATGTGTATTTATGATGTGCCAAATAAGGGTGAAGCTTTGAGAAAAAGTGAACTAAGCTATCTGCCCCTTCTCCTCCCACAGAGTCAACAGTCAAAGGACAGACATTAATTAAGTGAATACATAAATAGATATATAATAGATGTTCTATTCCTTTTCTTAAACATCTTTAGATAAAATACATAAACTGCAAACATCTGTCCTATTCTAAGCCTCTTTGCTGACCAAGTATCCTTTGACACACGCTTCTCCTCTTTCTTCAAAGTTTGACTCTTCTAAGCAGTATTAAAAATTATAAATACCAGTAAAAATATATCCAAATCCTCATCAAGTTTTTTGTTGTACTTTTCTGAGGGGGGCAAATAAAAAGATGTCTTATTCATAAAACAGCAAACTTGTTCAGTATTTGTTGAAATAGGCTGAAACAAGAAAGAGAGACAAGTGACTGGGCCATACCATAACTCAAGAGCAAAGCTGATAGGTTGGGAAAAACTGATTTTGATTGCACTATCGAGCTCATAGACTCAGTAGATAATATTGATGATAATGATCAGCTAGGTTTGTACTCTGGTAGACGTGAGACTAGGAATCAGTCAAGAATTCAGGATATAATATAATAAACACATCTTTATCACCTGACCATCTCAATCTTCCCCTTACACATCCATTTTCCCTAGTACTGAACCCAACATAAACAAGTTCAGAATATCTTTATCATCTGGTAATAATCTGTTGGGATTTTCCAGGATACAATTATTAAGTTGGTATTATATCCCACCAGGGCATTTTCTGCATTTATGTTAACATTTCTTGGATTTGACTTTTGGACTGGTGCCTGTAAGAACTCTTTTTCAGATGATCAGAGCTGTTTATGAAGTTGGTTACAGAATACCAGTAAGCCTTTTTTGGTATTTTCTTTTTTTTCTCAGAAGTTTGTTATGCAAAGTTGATTGTGTCACTTCTCTTTAAATATTCATATATATTCTCATATATGTATATACTTACATATATTACATATACTTACATTTATAAATGGAATAAATGTAAAATAGCTGTTACAACGGAAAAATAATCAAGGGTTTAAAAGCAGACTACTTTGTGTAAAGGGCAAGTCTGGTATTTTCAAAACCCTGGACATAATGAGTAACTAGGATAAGACAATTTATAATCTATAGAAGGTACAAGGAGCTGCTTTCCTGAATTGTGCTGTAGTGTGTGCAGCATTTTGCAAACTGAGGAATTCAGTTGACTGATGGAGGACAGGTTGTAAATTTCTCTGTAGCTTGCATTTCAAGTTGTAGTCTTCTGCACAATTAGTTGAGAACCATCCACTATAGAATTTACCCTTTAAAGTATCATTTGGATACCTCAAATCTGAGGAGCAAAATTGATATGTACTCTTAGATGAGGAAATGCTTAAATGCTTTTTATCAAAGTCTGACACATACACTCAGCACACAAACTTCTAACTAATGAACAAAAGAGCTCTTTAATTCTAAACATGAGGTAAGGAGTGCCAATACACACCTTGGAAAACTCAACCTAATAAAAAATCTGATACTAGAAAAAAAGTTTGATATAATGCTTTTTTAAAACCTGGAAATAAATCAAAATACACTGAGGATGAGCTTGGTTTATAAGGCATTAAATTCCACTAACTTGTCATTCTCTTAAAGTATAGACATGACCTTTTGAGATTTCAATAGTTCTTCACTACGTGATTTTTCATATGTAGGTAGTCTACTACACTTCTCAGTTTCTACTCTTCTCTAGAGTGAGAAGACAACACAAGGTCCTCCAGCATTATATCTGCCTAATTCTTAACATAATGTTCTTTACCTAGTTTTGTCCCATACAGATATCCAAGGTTCTTCCAGGTTAGAGGAAAAGTGTATGTTTAATAATGAACAATTAGATGATGGAGGAGGAGGGACTTGGAAGAGTTGGGACAATATATAGAGGTGAAATACAAGAGAACTCCCCAATAAATGCTCAACGTAAGGACACTGGTGATTTTAGTCCAATAAATGTCATGCACAGAGCCGTTCAACAGATGGCAATTTTCTGACACCCAACTCTTTTTCTTCTTTCCCATTTTAGTTAATTCCCCATAGCATCTCATAGTTAAGTCTAGGTTAGGAGGACTAAACTCATGTTGCTTCATAAAATGACCAAGAACTTTTTTTAATTATTTATATATAAATTTCACATCTTTGAGATATCTGGGGTTCAACCCCCTCCCTGACCAGTCCCACCTGTTCCACTTCCCCCCTCCCAAGTTGTGTACTTTAATTTGGTTGTTGGCTTGTTTTGACTTTTCTTCAAGGCTTTTTGTTTATCTTTCCCATGTCCCATATAGTAGTGAAACCATTTGGTTTGTATTTTTTTCTTTTTGACTTATTTCTGCTAATATGAATTCTTCTAAGCCCATCCATGTTATCATAAAATCGTCCAGTTTGTCATTTTTAATTGATGAGTAATATTCCATTATGTATATATACCACATCTTTTTCATCCAGTCATCTGTTCTCATACATTATGGTTGCTTCCATGTCCTTGCAATTATAAATAGTGCTGCAATAAACATCCGAGTACAGGTGTCCCTTTGTACCCACATTGAAGTCTCCTTTGGGTAAATTCCCAAGAAAGCAATTGCTGGGTCATATGGTAGTTCCATTTTCATTAATTTGAGGGCCCTCCACACAGCTTTCCATAGAGATTGGACCAATTTACATTCCCACCAGCAGTGTGAGAGTGTCCCCTTCTCTCCATATCCTCACCAGCACTTGTTGTTGCCTGTTTTATGGATGAGGGCCACTCTTACTGGTATAAGGTGGTATCTCATTATGGTTTTGATTTGCATTTCCCTTATTGCTAGTGACGTTGAGCAATTTTCCATGTGCCTGTTGGCCATTTGTATTTCCTCTTTGGAGAAGTTTGTTTTTAGTTCTTCATTCCATTTTATGATTGGGCTTCTTGTTTTGCTTTTGTTTAATTGTGTGAGTTCATTGTGGATCTTCGTTATTAAACCCTTATCACTCTTGTGGAGGACAATATTTATTTTCCCATTCAGTTGGGCTTGAGTTTTTTCTGTCATCTCTTTTGCTGTACAGAATCTTTTTAGTTTGATGTAGTTCCATCTGTTTGTTTTCCTTCAATTTTTGCCATCAGTAGATTTTTCCAGAAAGGGGTTTCTGAATTGTACTTCCTGGAGGGTTTTTCCCAAGTTGTTTTCTATATGTGTTATGGTTTCAGGTCTGACATTTAAATCTTTTATCCATTTTGAGTTGGTTTTTGTACAAGGTGTGAGGATGTTGTCTTGGTCCATTTTTTTGCAGGTCTTAGTCCAATTTTCCTAGCACAATTTATTGAAGAGGCTATCTTTGTTTCAATATAAACTCTCCCCCCTTTGTCAAAAATTAGTTGACTATATATGTGTGATTTTATTTCTGAGCACTCAATTCTGGACCATTGGTCTGATTGTCTGTAGTTGTTCCAGTACTACACTGTTTTAATTATTATGGATTTGTAGTATAACTTGAGGTCTGGGATAGTTGGCCCTCCATTTTCTCTTTTTTTGGCCGAGAGGCTTTTTGATATTGGAGGTCTTTTGTATTCCATATGAACTTCTGTAATTGTTTTTTTTTTCTATCTCTTTAAAGAAATTACATTGAATCTGTAGATTGCTTTTGGAAGGATGGCCATTTTGATGATGTTAATTCTTCCAGTCCATGAGCAGGGAATGTCTTTCCATTTCCTTTAGTCTTCTGTCTCTCTGAGCAGCTTTTTAAAGTTTTCTTTGTATAGATCTTTCACGTGCTTTTTTTAGTTTATTCCCAGGTTTATTCCCAGTTGATTGTTTTTGGTGCGATGGTAAATGGGATGACTTTTTTTAATTTCTTCTTCCTCTTCTTGGTTTTCTGTGTATAGGAAAGCTACTGACTTCTGTTTGTTGATTTTGTATCCAGCCACCTTACTGAACTGATTTATTATTTCAAGTAGTTTTTCCATGGATTTTTTTTGGTTCTCTATATAGAGAATCATGTCATCTGCACATGATAGCTTCAGTCCCACTTTTCCTATTTGTATCCCTTTTATATCTTTCTCTTGCCTTATTACCATAGCTAAAACTTCCAGTACATTGTTAAAAAGTAGTAGGGAGAGTGGGCATCTTTGCCTTGTTCCAGATCTTAATTGGAATGATTTTAATTTTTCTCCATTTAGGATGATGTTTGCGGTAGGCTTGTCTTAGATTGCTTTTATTACGTTGCGGTATGATCCCTTAATCCCCATTTTTTCAAGGGCTTTTATCTAGAATGGATGCTGGACTTTGTTGAATGCTTTCTCTGCATCGATTTATATGATCATGTGGTTTTGTTTTTCTCTTTGTTAATGCGGTGTATTATGTTAATTGATTTCTGTATGTTGAACCATCCTTGTGCCCCTGGGATAACTCCCACTTGGTCATGGTGAACAATGCTTTTTATGCATTGTTGGATTCTATTTGCCAGGATTTTGTTTAAAGTTTTTGCCTCCATGTTCATAAGGGAAAATGGTCTATAGTTTTCTTTCTTGGTGCTGTCCTTATTTGATTTTGGTATGAGTGTGATGTTTGCTTCATAGAATATGACCAAGAACTTTTGACCCAGTAATTTTACCTAAACAAAATTGTGATAAAAAAAAATCAGAAATAGGAAGAAATTTCTATATAGCATACTTTTTAGAAACTTTCTATATAGCATAATTTTTGATTGGGGGGAAAAAGTAAAAATAAAAATCAGTAATATAAGAGTGGCTAAGCAAATTATTCCACATAATACTGTAGTCATCCAAAGAATTATTTTAAGTAAAACTTATGAAAACATGTAGTGTTATGTGAATGATTGTATATGTTAACATATGTGAGACCTAAAAGAGTATGTGATGTGCTAAATGTTGGAATTGTGTGATCTTTCATTTTTGTTGTCTTCATGATTTCAATTATATTTGTGAAATAAAAAATTTGCAGAGTAGGTATTATAAAGTGCAAAATTACATTCCATAAAATAACTACTTGTCCTTGTAAAATAAAAGGCGTGGAGGGAGCCCATCTCTTGGTCTCATTTCACTATTCTTTCTATCCTCATTTTTACATTCCTTAACCTCCTTACAACCCACCAACTTATACTCACTGAAGAATTTGGAAACCAGGCAAGTTTTGTTCCAAGTTAGACCACTCTTTTGTTCCAAGTTAGACCAATATCCAAGAAAACTCAGTGCCTACATGGAAGTAAGTCAAGATTGATTTTAAGATATTAACTTCAACTCTAAGAAAAAAGCAACTTTTATCATTTTTTATCATTCATATTCCATCGTCAAAACAGAATGTTTCATCCTTTGAGAATTATAATAGTTACCTATTGCTTTATAGAAACTACCATCAAAACTAGCACCTTAAATTTACATTATCTACATCAGGCAGGAATAGTTGAGCAGGAGGAGGTTTTGGTGTGTCTCCTTACATGTTACTTCTTTCATTCCGAAGACTTGTGAACACAATTCATTTTCCTCTATTACTACATGCAGACACTCATGTACATTGCACATCCAGTGGTGGGTAGGTATAGTATGATTGGTCCAGAATGTCTTTTTCAGTAGAGACGGATGGTACACAGAATGCACATCGGAGTCGCTGGTTCATAGCACTTCTGAAATCTAGTAAGGTACATGTTGAAAGTTTCTTGATTTGGACTCTTGACCTGGGAATAATTCATGGTTCCTAGCTCTAACTGCCAGGTTCTTGGCTTTACGTTATGACTGTCTTTCCTTTTCCATTAAAAATTGCTCGTTTGTAACTGATTTTTTTTTCTGACCACTTCTTGTGTGTAACTGTTTAGGCATCCAAAGACCTCTTTTATTTTGCATTGCCTCTGTTCTTTTTAATTCAACCTGACAGGATTCTTGTCAGTACAATTCCTTTAAAAATGTATGGATCCCTTAGGACAAATGTTGGGTTCATTCTGATAGACAAAAGCAATTCTCAGCCATCTCTTCTAGAAAAACCTTTATATTCCTTGTGTTTTCACTAAGGAATCATGCCTTTAGGTTTCTAATCTTATACTGTCATTTCATGGAATGTTCTCTATGACACCAAATTGGTTATATCTTAATTCTTAACAAAGATCAATTTCATCTACAATATCAAACTTTCTGGATGATATTCTGGGAATTATTTATTCCCAGAAGCCTTTATTTTTTTTATTGTGTATCACATGTTGTCTAGAGATATACTTTTATATCTAATAGTTCCTTTTTAAACTATCTGTTCTTCTCTCTTTTTATTATAAACAAAATGAAAAAATAAGAGACACCATCAACAGCCTGCCTTGAAATCTTATTTAGATCACCTAGTTCTTTAGGTATATTTTCTAGTTTCCATTTTTTGCAGGCAACAGTGTCACTAACTTTTCTGCCCCACATAATAACAATTGCATGTCTTTCCATTTATGGTAACATTTTCCTTACTTTTTTAAAAACTCTAATCCTTAAGGGTCATAGACTTATACGAACAATCTCTTTCTGCTTCTTTAGGTTTTCAGGACTATTTTTGTTGTGTCTATATTTTGTGATTTTTTTATTATTGACAGCACTTTTTTCATAGTGCCAAATTCTGTATAAATAATTGCTATGTATGTATATATAAATAAATTATTTAAAATTAAAAAATTAAAAAGGTAATTGCTATGTAGCAAATTGCTCTCAACACTCATTGAATTAAGACATCAATAAAATTTTATTATACAAGTTTGTGGGTCACAAATTCAATAGTGACTTAGCTGGGTGGTGCAGTCATGGGATTCTAATGAAGTTGAAATCATGATGTCTGCACTTGTGGATATTATTTGCACATGGCCCAGGCTACCTAGGAATTTCAAACAATTAAGGGGTGCATATTCTCGAAGGCATCCATATGTATAATAGCAAAGGAAGCATACTAAGTGTGAAAGATTTTTGATAGAATTAGTATGCATACATAGAGAGAAAGGATGTTACTAGCAAAATTGAAAATTATCCATCCCTCATGTGCAAATATGCAGCCAAAATGGCTCCACCAGGTGTAGGGCAACTGAGGCCTGAGAGCTTGCCACAACTCTGGGATACCTTCTGACAAAGAATCACAATAGAAGGTTTAGGATGGAACAGACATACTTAAAATTCAAAATATAGAATATCAAGATATCAGTAGATATTTTCTCTGTAAAGGACTAAGGACAGCTTCCCTACATGTCTCTGATATATGTGTCTTTTCCAAGTATCTCTTCCAAGTGTCTCTATATCTCTCTCTTCCATGTGTCTCCCTCAGGTATAAGTCAAAGTTAGAAAAGCAAGAGCCTGAACATGTGTGCCTTTAGTTATAAGCCAAACATCACCACTTGAGTTTGCTCCTTGCTTCCAGTGGTGATCCCTCCCTCTTCCATTAAGATAGGTTCCTGGGATGCGGGAGACTAAGAGATTCTTTTGGTGTGGAGATGGGAGTGGACTCTGGAAAATCTCAGTGTGGAGAATTTTTCCTCTACCAGTGTGACTGGAGGATCCACTGTCAAAATGGTTCACCCAAATGTCTGGCAAGTAGGTTCAATTACATGGGATGCTGTCACCATGTGGACCTCATGAACTGCTTGAATAATTTCATGGAAGTTGGCTATCTCCAGAGTGAGCAATCCAAGAAAGACTCAGGTGGTAACTACAATGTCTTATATTTCAATCTTGTAGGCCAGATACCTTATTATACTTTCTTTAGGACATTGTAGGGCAGCTGCGATACAATATGAATAGTTTCTGGAGAGGAGAGGAGAGGAGAGGAGACTTTGGGGGAGTTATTTTGAAATCTGACTATAATAAAAGCTCTTTACTTCAGAATCTGAAACTCCATTTGTGTGTGTGTATGTATTTCTTTCCTACTGTTTACTGTGGCTTCACCATGTATCAAGAATTGTGATAAGTGCTTTAGATGGGTTATTGATTTAGGCTTCAGAAAAACACTGAGATAAATGTGATAAGAAAACTGAGGCATAGAAAATTTAAATAATTTTCACAAGGTCATACATCTAGTAATGGCAGAACTAAAATTTAATTCCATTTGTATCTAATTCAAAATCCTGAGATCTTAATTCTGATTTGATGCTGCTTTTCTCTCTAGTCATAGCCTACTCTTGGCTTATGGGCCCTCTCATGTGTTCTTTCCCAGTACACCAGTATTGAGTTTAGGCATTCTAAACCCTTTTTCTCCAAATCTATCCAGCTCTCCTGGGCTCATTCTTTTTCTACTCATCTCTGATTCAACTGTTGATCATCTTAACCATCTTTCATCGTAGATCTGTCACTTTGTAACTTGTTCCCCTACTACACTTTCTATAGTGACTTCCAAAGAGGAAGTCACATTTTCTGTTATTTATTTAGGATTCTGATTGCAGCTAAGGAAAATCTTATGATAAAATGCCACTGTTAAACAATACAGTATTTTTTCTTGTATCTTTATTTAGATGTCTTTTCCATTCTTCAGCTTACCTTTCCAAACATTTACATTTTTTCTTGACCTGCCAGTTTCAACAGGTGAAATATTCATTTAAAATTATACATGCCAAAAATTTTATATGCAATAATGTGCATCTTGTCTACCATACAAGATCTATTTGCGACTTGTCCATTTAATCTTTTTGCTACTTGGTGTCTATGGTACATTGCTCTATCAATGATCTTTTCTTTTTTTCCATACTTCTTCTTATTCTTACTCTGTACCACTTTTTTAAAGTCACATGCTTCTTGTCATTGTAAAACTCTCTCTTAAAGAACTTAAAACTTTTATTTTCATTCTTAGCCATTTGTTCATGTTAAGTCTATGGTCCTAGAACCATTTGTGGGATTCTTATCTCTATGTTTTTAATTATAAAAGAAAACATATCATTGACTGTTCTGTTGAACAGTGTTTTTATTTGCACTGTTGAATATATTCAAGTTCAACCTATTGTTGATTAATGTAGGAAAAAAAGTAAAGAGCTGATAAGTATTGAAGGCCTTCTATTCACCTTATCTTCCTATCTCATCTTCCAGAGAAATCACCTTTCATAATTTATTGTTTCTACTTCTAGCTATGCTACATTCAATAATTCCACTTCTACTTTCTTTTTGCCTGAAGCCCTCTGCTATTTGGTTTCCATTCCTCTTGTAAATTCCTCTGAAGCTGCTCATACCAAGGTCATCATTGCCCCTTAAATATTGAATGCAATGGACAAAATTTATTCCTTATCATCTAAGATGTTTCTGCTTTATTTCTTGCAATTCAATTCTTCCCTGTATCCTTCTTTCATACAGTTGCATAATCTCTCGTGGTTTTCTTTCTACTGTGAATATTTCTTCCATCTTTTCTACAAAGTTGTATCCCCAGAGTTGCCACTTACATAGGGTTCCACCTTCAGTTCATCATTCCCTCTCAGTCTACCTCAGAACATATATTTAACATCATTGTTTTAACTACTGTTTTATTCTGATGACCCCAATATCTGTTTATCTAGCCTAGATGCCTTATCTGAAATATGTGTTTAGAAATTTCCTAAACAGAAACCACAAAGTTGGTATGTTCAAAATAAATTCATAAAGAATCTCTTTATTTGCTGCTTCATTGATGTAGCTCTCATCTCTTTTTATGATACCACAATCCCACACAATTTCTTTGTCAAGACACCTGGGATTTGTTCATGAATTTTTCTTTCAATTGTTTCTGCACACATAAGTCATCATTAAAGATAGTATATTTTCTTGCTTAAATATTTCTTAATTCACTTTTTTCCATGTTCCCTATCACTTATTTAATTTAGATACTTAATATAGCCTATCTAACCTTTTAAAATATATTCTCTTAACTATTATATCTCCCTATAAATATTCACCCATCAAACTCTTCCATACCTCACCATACATTCCCCTTTTCACCAAAGATAGTTCTCTAAGTCTTTGGTACAATGAGTAATCCATTTAAAATCATACTTAATGAAACCACACATAACTTCCTATATTGTTAGAAAATTTAAACCAATTTTCTTTTTTATAGTTATATATATATATTTGCATATGTCTACCCCAAGGTTCTCTCACCACTCTATCACCCCGTGAACCATCTTAATCTCTTGTGCCCATCCTTCCCCTGACTCTACTCCCCTCCCCACTCTTGCTCCATGCCTCAGTTCTGTTGACAGTTTTAAATTTTTCTTGTTCAACTGTTTGTTTGTTATCCCTATGTCCCTTATACAATTGAGACCATCCCATATTTCTCTCTTTCTTTCTGGCTTATATTTGCCAAGATGATTCCTTCCAGCTTTATTGATGTTGCTGTGAATGACATGTTTGTCTTTTTTGAGTGATGAATAATATTCCATTGTGCACATATACCACAACTTTCTGACCTATTCATCTGCACATCCAATTTACAATGAATAGTCTGATCACTTGTTTGTGATATGTCTGTTCTCATCTATCCCTCCTCTTTCCCTTCCATTGATACAATTACTTAAGGATCTTGAGTAACCTAATTGTTTGCCAACTCCTATTCATGCCCAGGAGTTGATAAAAGTGTTTCCTCTTCTTATAAGGTGTTCTTTTTTACCCCCAAACACTTTGGATCCCTACTCATCTTTGAGAATCAAGAGTCAATCAAAAATTTCGGGAAATCTTTCCTTAGTCTCCTCTCACAGTTTGAATGTATTTATGTGCTACACCACAGCAAAGTTTGATCATCTCAAAAGGACATAAAGACACATAAGCTCACAACAGCTTCATTCTGCTATATACTAGTTCACAGTACATAACAAATGAATGTGTCAATTTTAGTGAATGAGTTCACATTTATAAAGATAACTTTATAGACTATATCTTTTGTAGCAGATAGGACAATGCACTCTGATTCTTTTCTGTTTTAGTTTTATCTAAGAGAACTGAGTTTTTTGCATGTGAAGTTGACTTGTGTTGATATTGATGCCTGGCATATGTAGACTCTTCTAATAATCAAGTCTGTTGGTTTCTGCTTCATTTGTTTTTGTCATGAATTTTTGAATACTCTGAGCTTATCAAACACTAAGCTCCTATACTTTTCTGTCTAACAGTAAACACTGGACATGGGTGACTGCTTAAATTACTTAAAATTAAAAATTCAACTCCTTAAATTTAAAGCATCTAAATATCCTTTAAAAAAAAAGGCATCAATTCCTTCAACACACCATCCCTATATTTCTGATACTCGACGGCCACACAGTGGTCAGCATATTGGTCAACAGGAATTATAGAGTGTTTCATCATTACAGGCACCACAGCTCTGGGAGTGAACAAAGACAACAAATCTAAAAAAATACCTCCACTCCCTGCTTTGTCCACTACCCAAGTCACCTTTCCTGGGATTAAACTGTCATCAATTTATTCTTTCAATTTCCTCCATGTCCAGTTGAGTTTCTAAGACTCA
The DNA here is from genome assembly GCA_004024945.1 of Uropsilus gracilis. Classification (NCBI taxonomy): domain Eukaryota; kingdom Metazoa; phylum Chordata; class Mammalia; order Eulipotyphla; family Talpidae; genus Uropsilus; species Uropsilus gracilis. The sequence continues at coordinate 84,257 of PVHY01001515.1, read as the reverse complement.
CACTCATAGGCTGATTATCTCCTTCTGTGACTAGGGACCCCCTGTGATGTTGTAGAACACTTAGATTCTTATTCCACCAGTAACTAACTAGTCTAGCTATCTAATCCCTGAGTGTCTCTTTTATTTAGTCAAGCATAGTCTCAACCACTTTCAGTCCACACTCTGAAATTGTCTCATGATTTTGGCTATAGGTCACTTAAATTTGCAGCTTAGAGATGCTTTCCATCCTTGAGTCTATTAAACAGTCCACCTTCACCTGGCACAGGTAACCAAATTTGCTTTATTTTACAGGCTCTCTTTGACATTCATTCATCAATCAGGAGCTTCTCTAGGGAGTGATCATCCTGAGTACCATCACCATGTTTTTATGCCATCAAAATTACTGTTCACAGAGAATAAAATAGTTGACATGATATCTGTTCAGGGAGGATCAGAGCTATTTCCCCATAAATACTACACTTTGATTTCTTCCATATATTGTTTAAGCCAATATAGGTGATTTTATTAAGAGATAGTTATTCATTATGGTTTTATTTGAAATTTATTTTTGCAAAGCTTCCAGGCTTCCCTCTCCCCAGTCATTGAAGGAATCACATCCACCCCCCAAGTGTACAAATACTTTGGAGGGACTCCCTGAGCTCTGTATATCTGAAGTTTGTTCCCTCCCTGGCTCATGGCTACATGATCCAGTTAACTACAAAGAGAAGTATCAGAAAGAGATCGTGATGTTTTTGACATATTATTCATATTATTGTGTGAAATTGTACTTTTATTTCCCCTTTCAATTCTTTGTTTCTCAAATGGAAACAGTTGTAAAAAGCATTCTGAGTTCTGAATATTTTAAGACAGATTTTAAAAGTGTTTTCTGTAAATGAGATATTTTGGTGGTTTTTTGAATAATAGATTATCTCTCATTTCTTAAATATGTGAATATTTTATTATTCCTTTGTTAAAAGAAAAAGAACTACACTGAATCCTCCCTGAAGCTGACCCTCTTTTGATTGAATAGTTGCAATAACTTCAAAGTCTTTTTTTCCATCGGAAAACATGCTTGAACTGTGTCTAACAAAACTTAGCATAGAAGAGAAAGCACACATGCTAAGGAGAGATTCAAAAAATTCAGGAATGACAACTTATCCAAGTTCATCCTTCTTTAGTCATTTAACCTTTGTCTGGTCTTGTGGTGTATGTGTGTGTGTGTGTGAAATTTATAAAATTTTTGACTTATAATGTCTCCAGAGTAGAATGAAAGATCCCAGCAGAATATTCTGATGTCATTTGAAGACATGGCAAATGCCAACACATAAGGATTTTGGAAAGGGGCCTTCTGGGTATGGAGCAGGTGTGGCTGCTCTGATTTGAGCTATCAGAAAATACCATTGTGGAAAATATATTATGTACAATGTGCAGTGACAAGAAATCAGTGGAAAATTTACCAGTTGTTATATCATCCTGCTGTTCCCAAAACTGTTTTTGTCTCTTCCACCAGAGGCATGTAAGAATCTTTCTCAGAGGGACCCAAGAACCCAGCACACCAAACCCCATCATCACAACTCCATCAAAATCATATGGTGCTTGTTTTTCTCTCTGTGACTATAGGTCTCCTGACCTACTTTGTGGTAGACAAAGAATAAAATAAAAGCAAATTTATAGACTATAAGAACAAAATAGTAGCTACCAAGCTTGATGGAGCCAGGGTGGGTAAAGAATGTAAATGGACACCATTATACTGTGAAGGATAAAAACTAGATTTCTGGTGGTGAGCATCACAGATTTACCTTCTAATGTGGTGCTACTGAAGCCTATTTGATGTTATAAACTATTTTCTTGAATTAATAATTAAAAGAATCCTTTGACTGGAGAATGACTAGAAGCTGCTGAGTGACAGAGCAGTTGTTTCCCAGGCCATAGGAGGCAATGTGGAGTGGGCCACGTGTGGTGATTGTGCCCAGTCACCAGATCTTTCCAGAACTGAAGTAGGAAGTCCAGGAATTCCCAGATCTTTCCAGAACTGAAGTAGGAAGTCCAGGAATTCCCTCAGGGTATCCCAGAGATAGTGTGAGTCAATAACTGAGGACCTCCCTCGTCCAAAGACGAGGGATTTCTAGGGATATCCAGAGGACTCCCCCAGAAGTCAAGCCTCTACAACCAGCACCACCCCCAACATGGAATAATAGCTTCCAAACTTAGGGGTCACTGGATGAGGAGAAGAGAATTCTACCTGACAAGAATTTATTCTGGGTTGAGTATGTTTTTATCCTCAGGCCAAATGGACACATTGTATTCAGTTATTAAAAATATAATAAAGAAGTTATTTTTGCAGTCAGTCTAACTTTGTGGCCTGTGAGATGCTTCCCAGTTTCAAAAGAAATATCAAAGTGATTCCTTGTAGAGTACAGAATGGTTAGGTAGTTTTTAGTATAAAGAATCCTATGCTCAAACTCAATTTCCATGTCCCCCTTAGACAGACCCTCCTGACCACCTGCAGAATTAGCCCAACCCTCCCCTGTACTCCTGAAGTTCCTGGAATTTACTGTTCATTTATCAAAACTTATCACTATACTGATCACCAACATCTACCAGGGACTTGCTTCCTGCCAGACACTGTCACAAGCACTATATATGCACATCCGTCATGGATTTCCTCTTCTTTCTGAGCCAGGTGTCATGAAGAGCTGTTTCCAGAGAGGGGAAACTACACAGGTATTCAGACCCCTCTGGCCACACAGCTCAGTCAGTGGACTGCAGGCTTAGGAAGCCTGTTTGGGGTCCTCATCCCACTGCCATTCTACCAAACCTTCCACCAAACAGAGTGTTTGCTCTAACACAAGTCCCATTCCTGTTTCTCCTAGGAAAGTGGACTTGTTTTTCTGTCAATTCTTTCAACAAATTAAGTTCTAGGACTGGCTTCCCCCAAAATGTTCAGACAGACTTTCCCCAAGATGACCAGTGTAGCCTTTTTCCAATAGGTTTCACCATGGTATGTGGAAGTAAAGCTAACAGAGGCCCTTGAGTTTCCAGAGGAATTAATCACAACTGCAAAGAATGAAGATTACCCAGATGTAGGGTCATGTTTGAAATAACTGTTTTTATCAGAGAAACATATCTTAAAACAGGACAAACATCTAGACATCTAGTTTTGTCATGAGTTTCTCAAACTTCTCATCATGTAAGACCTCTGTTCTCTTTTTGACCCTTGAAAATCCTATCCCATTGAGCTGAGGATATAAGTTTTATTATATTTGCTCTAGGATTTACAACCATGTAAATTCTCTGTATGTGTACATGATTTAGTCATATTCTACTAGTCTGATCTTAATCTGTTTGATTATAGAGTAGAGAATGGCTGGGTAGTTTTTAGCATAAAGAATCCTATACTCAAGCTCAATTTCCACTAACTTATCTGACCTTAATCTGTTTGATTGACTAACTACAGGAACACCTAGAGGGAAAAAGGGGTGTTCTCTTTGGCCCTGATGGAGTCCTCCTATGTACTAGACAAGGAGAGAATTTTCTAGCTCTATGGATGATGCTTAGCCCATAGGCCACACTGAAGGAAGCTCCAACTGTTCTCCTGCTGATCTGAGGCTCTAGATCCCATCTCAGTTACCCCAATCCCAACTACAAACTGGAATCCACTAAGCATCTTTAAAAATACTGACTTTGAGTTTCACCTTCAGAAAATGATGATTTCCAATTGGCCCAAGTATTTCTTGGGCAGTTTTTTTCTTTTTTTAAAATCTCTCAGGAGTTGAAATATTTGTTCTACAACATTCCACATAGGAAATACTCCACAGTCATGTAAAATGATTTCCTGGAAAGGATTTATTCCCTGTTTAAAAGTCTCATCCTTAGAAAGAAAGATAGTAATAATATTAAAATCCAGGAAGGTTGTGCCTGAGATCAGGAGGAGAACTCCAGATGGAAGGAGAATCAGTTGCCCTCATCTAGATGCAATCCTCATCCTACCATCTCTGACAGGTAGGATGCATCTACCTCTGACAGGTAGATGGTTCCTTTGCAACCATCTTCTGAGTTGCAAAGGAAGAGGGGCGGTGGTCTTCAAGGCTTGCTACAAGGGTGGAGAAGAAAGCAGGAGAATGTTTGCATGGTGCACCTGGGATCTTCAAGAACAGCATCAAAGTTTGAGTTACAGAGAAAACCAGTGTAAGACTAAAGCAGATGACCTGCATACAAACAACAGGCACCTTCAAAATGCCCAAGTGGTAGCTACCAGTCTACCCTGCCCCCTATATCTCTGGTTACTCCAGCCAGCCCTCTATAGCTCCAGGCAGAAAACAAGTTGTGAATTATTTGAGAATATGCTGAGAGTGTCCTGCCTAGGTGACAGAGATCTCATAAATCATTCCTTTCCTGTACTTGATCTCTCTTTCAAGCAGAGTTATGTCAACTCACTGGGGAGCCTGATGCCCTGGAATCAATGTGAATGCATGGTGTGGGGTGCAGAGCTTCAGGAAAAAAAAAAACCTATGTGTGAACTAGTTAAGTGGGAAAAGGATCACTGAATAAAACCTAACGCAGCATCAACAGCAATAATAACAGTGACAGAAACACCTAATTATCCTTCCTGCTAATATTTTTCAACATTTGACTTATTTGTAGGTTTTTTTTTTGAAGTCCTTTTCCCACTAGAGTCTAGACTATCAGTGATAAAGCAGAGGGTACATGCTAGTCGATACTGGCAGAATTCATTAAATGAAACACAGCCTATGGGTCATGCACATAGTCCAAGTTAAGTCATTTACTTCTCATAATTGAATATAAATATTACAGAAAGATAGACATCACCAATGTTACTTAGAATTGAGGGAACAGACTCAGAAGGTTACCCAAGTCCCCAAAAACAACGCACAGTGAATGTGCAACGAAGTAGGAAGTCCAGGTCAATGATGTCAGCCATCTAGCCTGTGCTCAGCCTGCCACTCTGGTGCTGTGACCCAGTGAAATAAAGACAAAGGAATAAGAAAATCAAGGAGCTGGAGGAGGAGGAGAAGAAAGGGGAGGAAAAAAAGATGCATTAAAAGCAGAAGGAAAAGAAAGGAATTCAGCATGATGTTCCCATTCATCAGCACACGGCAAGTTTATTGAGGAAAGGAGAACAAGGAAAGAGAGAGGCCTGCCTCAGCACAGGTGAGCAGTCACCTATAATCAAAGATTATAATAATCTTTGATAGAATTATTGTGGAAATTATCACCTGGGGATCAGGTTGGTTTGGTCTAAGATTGATAATCCTCTCTGTCCCTACCTCTTGCTGATAATCTTTTCTGACCTCACCTTAGATCCCTGGAAACTTCCATAGTGAGTTTAGTCCAAGATTCATTAATCATATCTATCCCCACCTCTAGTGTCTGTCCTTGCCAGATCTCTATCCTACAGTATTCTACACTAAGGTTCCATCAATTTCATTCACATACGGAAGATAATAAACAAGAGAAGTTTCCCCTGGAAATGGAAAAATGAACTGAGGGGTAGGTTACCTTAGTTCCACAGGTGGTCCTACAAATATTTTATGAATATATTCACTTTAGAAACCTAAGGTCAGGGAATAACTTAGGTTCTCTCTCTTTGTCTTTCTATTAACAACCACACCCTGAAGGCACTGAACCTAGAATACCTTTCTTTGCTGCCTTAGGAAAGGAGAGGTGAGGAATTAAAAAGAAAGAAAAAAAGATAAAGTAGTTGTTTTAATGACCATAAAATTTAGGTAATTTTTTCAAGAAATTTGATACAAAACCCCGCATTATGTTTAAATATCATATCACTGCCTATTAAAAATCACTAAAATTGTTGACTATAAATTATAATGCCCATCAATGCTAAATGAGTTTTATAGCTAAGTTTTGTTATTTTGCAGTCACCCAAGAAGTAGGTACATTATTAAGGGGTTTAGAAGTGACCCCTTTAGAACTGACCCTAGGTTATACAATAATAAGTGGCAGACTCCCCAAGTTTTCCAACTCTAATCTTTCCAAAATACAAATCGAGCCACCATTCTTTCCTGCTGAAAATTCCTTCTGTGGTACCTTGCACCCATACGTGGATTTGCAGTCCTTAGAACATTTGAGGTCCTCGTCTCCCTTTCCTAGTGTCTCTTGTCCTTAACCCCAAATTCTGTTGACTAAGGAGGGTCCATGTTCTTAACCACCCCCTCCCCTCATCTGAAGCATGATGTTAGGAGGGCAGAAATAGATGAATATTCTTAAAATATTGTTGAGAAGCTTGGCATTAATACTTAATTTTGGTAAGTAAATACATAGTTCAAAAGTGCCATGGACATTCTTTACCACAGGATAATAGTATCCTGTCCTAATGCTTCGAAGAGAAAATAGCAGTTTTTTTAATTTCCAGGCTCTTTTAAGACCAGATTTTCTTTAGACTGGTGCATTTTCAAACTTCCTTTAGTATAGAAGGTTCCGGTCTCTATGTAATTCAGTGACGGAAGCTTCAGAAGTCTTCCTGTGGACAGATTAATATGATCCCCATCCGCCTCCATTCCTTCATTGTTCCCTGGAGGCATTTTCATGAATTATAGGATATCAAGAGCTGTGTTGTGCAATGTGCATGAATACTAAGGTAGCAAATGAAGTGATGTGACATTTTAGTGACACCAAAGTGATAGTGTCAAACTCTCTGCCTTTGCATGCAAGGACAAGGGCTTTGGGATCTCCACTTGAGATTTGCCTCCTCTTCCAGCTTGCTGTTGCTGGAGGACTGATAGCTAGCTCGCTGTCTCCCTCTCACTGCTAGTGTTTCCTGACAAATAGGCTGGGGGCATGATAGATAGCTGCCATAAAAGGCAAGTGTATCAGTTAAATGTGATGTATGATACTACAACAAACTAGTGTCCCTTTCACTGGTTACTGAGTATTCCTTCTTGGCTCTCAAGGTAGGGAGGACAGGCCAGCCTGTCCTGTAGGACCAGTTCAGTTCATCTGTCATTTCCATGGTTCAGATACAAAGCCACAGTCGTTTCTTGAAATGCTTATGTTTTGATCTGTCAAGATATATATTTTTTTATACAAAAAGTAAACCCAACTATTTTAGATTAATATTCTTTTTAAAAATGCAGTCAGTTTCTCCACCAGTTTGTAGCTCCTTTGAAAAACAACTTTATAAAATGAATGTGATGTGAGTTTAGATACTTGTTAAAAGGAAAGATGAAAGAGAAAATGCATTCTCTTTGCTTTAGCACATAAATGTTCCCCATCTTAAAAAAAAATCCCTAAACAGCTTCAAACAGGTATCCTTTTATAGTCAGTGATCTCTCTACTCTCTCCTTCCTTTCACCTCCAAATATCTTGAAAGCCCAAGCTATTTTCATTGCTTCCACTTTTTTACTTCCCATTGAGCCTTCAATTACTCCCATTCAGGTACCACCCTTTTCCTACATGGAAGCACACTTGCTGAACACTCGTCGGTGCCATCTCAAATATGCCCAACCTTGCCCCATTCCCACATTTCCCTCTTCTCCTATCTACCACTGAATAATCTTTACAAAATACAAATCGAGCCACCATACTTTCCTGCTGAAAATTCCTTCTGTGGTACCTGGCACCCATACATGAATTTGCAGTCCTTAGAACATTTGAGGTCCTTGTCTCCCTTTCCCAGAGTGTCTCTTGTCTTGAACATTCTTCCATAGCTGTGCAGTTCCTTGAACCCCAGTGGCTCACAAGCAGGCCTTTCTTTGGTGCCTTTTAAGCTTCTGCTCTGGCTACTGAGACTGCATGTATTCTCTTACCATCCTTGCTCACAGATGACTGTAAATCTTCTGAACCATAATCTTTTGTAGAAATTTTCCCAGCTCCACCCACCACACCAACTACCTAACTTGAACACGGATCTATTACAAAATGTGTCACCTATCCTGCAGACACACTCCCTGCAATTGTCTGTGGCCTCCTCAAGAGATGAGGCAGCATCTATTTCTCAGTTTCATGTCTTCAAGACTGAACAAAGTTCCATTATATAATGTTGAGTGAATGAATGAATGAGCAATCAAACTGTATTTTAGTTTCTAGGGTTTTAATCTGTATGGGATAACATTAAAAGAAGAGAATTATACAGGGGAGATTTGGAATTTTAGTCTAATTTCAAATGATTGCCGATTAAATTATCTGTGAAGGTAATTTTAATTGATTTATCTAGAATTACATAATAATCTTGACTTATATTTTAAAATGGCACATAAACCTCTTAGGAAAAAATACCAAACTTAAGTTAAATTATAATTATTAAAAATAGTCCACATACACAAGGTAATAATATCATTGTGTGACATTTTATGAAGATTTTACAAATAGGTCACCTCTGACTATGCTATATTTCCAGCTAATTTTCTTGCCAGTTATCTCAATAATTGGATCCTAGGTCAGTCTTTATCCGTGTAAGAAGCATTGACAATAAAATGGACATTTAGAAATCCTATCTCCTTAATTCCACCCAGAATAAATTCTCGGGTAAATAGTGAGCCAATTAGAGAAATATATGTGTGCTGATGAGGTTTCGAAAACCACACCAGTGCACCAGTGGAAGACTTTTAAATGTCTGAATCCATCCGTAACTTTCAATTGACAGCTCTTTTTAGGCAAAACCAGTTTTTAACTGTGAGTAGTTTCTTCTAGAGATTTTAAAAAGACTGTTTGGAGAAGTCAGTTCAGAATTTTAAATGGATGATCATTTATCTTTTTTCCTGGCATTAAGGGAAAATGACAGAACAGACTAGGCTGGAGGAAGACTGTTTATAGGACTCTTAGAAAGAGGTCTACAGCTTCTGCGGGGAAATGTAATATGACTAGACTGGGCGAACTGGCTCTGGGGTAGGGCAGGAGTTACACAACTAGATCATGTATTTTGCCCATGGTCTCTAGTTCAGGATTTGTTCCTTATCTTTATTGGGTCCAAACTGGTTTTAACAATATGCCCAGAGTGAAACAATCTCTTATATATAGGCTAAACTCACCACAAGTGTGAATTCATTTATTTATCAGGGGGTATTTGTCTTTCCTATGCAAAGTCTACTCTCTGCAGACAGAGTGGAGTTAAATCTCTCCATGCTATGCCTGGTCCTGGAACCCTGGTCCCATAATTCTAGTCAGTTGTTCAACCCAGCTGCCCCATCACGTGTGTGCATGCACTCACAAGCCTTACCGAGCTACCTGTGGACAGAACTGTCCCAGGTTACACCAGGATATAGGGCTTGCTTTCAGCAGCGGGTGGAATCCTGTCCCTGCCTGTTGTGCTTCACTTTTGATGAGCATCTCCCTGCAGCTTTTCCTAGGAACACTCACTTTTCTGATTTTCAAATTCCAATATAGAAAGATTTCTGAAGGAGAATCCCTTCTTGATCCTTCTCCAAGGTCTCTTCTCCCATTGGAAGAAGGAATAGTTTCTCTCAAGATAAACTTGGAGCAGGAATCTGTCCACCCCGCACAGCCACTTTTTGTTTCTCAGTGGTAACAACTTGACCTAGGCATACTGTGTTCTGCTCTCTGCTGTGCGGTGAGAGGCCTGTGTGTAAGTGCATGTGTTTGCATATAACTGATATTCTTTGAAATCTGGGGGAAATCAGGTAAGACCCCTATAGCTATAGCCAAACTGCTCCTCTTATATCAGGAATACAGGTGATACCTTTACCTCTGGCCTCCTTTGCAATCCCTGAGTTAATTGCCAATCCAGGAGACAAAGAGGCTACTTATTTCCCTCAACACCATCTGTTGGCCAAAACCACTCCAAGAAAGACATCTCCCATCTACTACATAGAATATACTGTCACCACACGTAACCATGATCTGTTCCTATCTCACTAAAGAAGTAGAAAGACATGACACTCTGATGACTGATGGCCTGGAAGGAATGCATGATGGAAGGTCTTACCAGGGCTTTTGGGGCATCATGCATGTCAGCTGGGCAGTCACTGCCAGTCACTGACCCTTTGCCTGGCCAGTTTGGGATTTAAAAAAATTTTTTTTACATATATATATAAGTAAAAAAAAATTTTTATATATAATATATACATATACACACATGTATATATATGCATAATATGTATATATGTATACATACATGGTGTCTATATATATTTTATATCATTGTAATCTCTGAAGTTATTCCATCATCATGTCACCACTGAAACATCATCCTGATCTCTTGTGCTCATTCCTACCCTGATTTCACACTCCCTTACCCCTAACTGTATTTTGTAGCTATGTTATCAAGTTTTTAGTTTTAATTTTTTTATCCTTTTGTTTGTTTTCTTTATATCCCATGTAGAAATGAGGCTGTGCAGTATTGGTCTTTTTCTTTTTGGATTATTTCTACTACCATAAATTTTTCCAGCTCCATCCATATTGTTGTGAATGGCATGCATTTTTCTTTTTTGATTGCTGAATAATATTCCACTGTTTAAATATACCTCAATTTATCTGTTTGGGGCATTTGGATTGTTTCCATATCCTGGTTATTGCAAATAGTGCAGCAATAGACATAGGAGTGCAGGTTTCCTTTTGAATCCTTTGTTTCAAAGGATTTTGTTTTGGAATCCTTTGGGTAGATCATTTGGTTCAGCTTTCCATAGTGGCTGAACAAATTTGAATTCTCACAAACAGTATAGATGTGTTCCTTTTGCTCTACATCTTTACCAGCACTTGTTGTCCATTTTTTTTTTTAACTTGGGCCATTCTTATTACTGTGAAGTGGTATCTCATTGTGGTTTTGATTTGCTTTTCCCTAATTTGAAATTGATATTGAACTTTTTTGTATGCCCATTGGCCATTTGTATTTCCTACTTGGAAAAGTGCCTTTTAAGCTCTTCTGTCCATTTTTTTTGGATGGGCTTCTGCTTTGTTTTTGTTGAATCCTGTGAGTTTTTTGTGGATCTTTGATATCAACCCCTTGTCATTTGAATGGAGTGTTTCAAATTATATTAGAAATCTATAAAAATTAAAACAGCATGGTACTGAAACAATCAAGCACACAGCCCAATGGAATATAACTGAAAACCCAGAAATAAAATCATGGTAATTCATTGAATCTATGACAAAGGGCCAAAAAGCATACACTGGAACAAGGATAGTTTCTTCAAAAAATGGTACTGAGAAACCTGGACTACTGCATGCAAAAGAATGATTCTAAACTATTCCCTCACACCATACATGAAAACCAACTCAAAATGGATAAATAATTTGGATATAAGACCTGAAACCATAAAATATATAGAAGGAAACATAGGCAAAGCACTCCATGACAGAAATATCTTCAGGACACATCTACAGGAGCAAGGAAAATATAAACATCTGGGACTACATCAAACTAAAGAGTTTCTGTATAGCAAAAGAAACAATATCCTAAACAAAGAGACACCCAACCCAATAGGGAAAAAAAATTGCACTTCAGTTTGGGGCTTTTTGGCTGCAAGAAAAACCTGCACTTGTGTCTGAGCTCTCGGAGTAGAGGAGTTGGTTCAAACTGTCTGTGTATCATTTCCCTTGCTTCAGGGAGAGTCCTGTACTCCCTCTCCTTTTGCTTAGTCAGGGGGAGCTGAGTGTGGAAGATGGAATATGTGCTTTGGGGTCTCCAGGTATGTCCCTGCAAGGTGATATCCTTTTTAGCCTCCAAAGAGACTACTCCAGGTATGTTCGTCTTCCACCTACAGTGTCACTCACCCAGTACCACAGCTCCAAGAGGAGGAGGACAGCATGCATGTATGAGATGCCAACACTGCCTCCTGATAAAAGCGTGTGTGCACATGTGTGTGTTTGGGGTAGAATAAGCCAGTAAGTGGAAATTCAACCGGTCGGTCTCCATCAGTGTCATTTTGTACTTGGAGGAATATGTTCTCCCCAGGTCTAGACAAAGAGGTGTTTCTCTCCTGCTGAGGTATACATGGTAATACAGCATGTACAGTTATAAACACACCCTATGATGTTTCACAACACATAATATTTGGTGATTTATTTTATAACTCTCAATAAATCATTTTGCATTCCATTTAGTAGTCAGAATTTCCCATTCTCTTTTACTGAAAAACTCTGCCCAAATTTGATAAACTTCAATATCTTAAAACCCAAACCAACCTTTTTTACTAGAGATGCTAAATAATAAACACCCCTCTGCCTTATTCTTTGAGGTAAAAGAGAAGCTACTTTGTATATCAAGGAATCTAGCACCAAGCATATCCAGACACTGGGGAAGAAGTTGATAAAGAATGTGTCCCCAAATTAGAGTCAAGTCCTGGCCCTGAAAAACTGAGCAGGCTATGGATATGAAGTGAAAGTTAGGTCTTATTTCTTTGTCTCACCAGTTCAACTGGGAGATGGGATTTGTTCTCACTACACCGGGTGGAAGGTATGGGCAGGGAGATTGGCTCCCCATGATCCCATCTGCAAGAGGAATTTGAGGAAGCTCACTAAAAACTGGGATCAGCCACTTGTTCTTTGGCCCAGAAAAGATTCTGCTCTGATGAGCTCCAAATCCCTTGCCCCTTGAATGTCAAAGCTCATAAGTTACAACTTTCATTATCATTTGGAAATTTCAAACTTCCAGAATTCACACCTTTTTTCCTTCACAGAGAAAGACAGCCATTGGCTGGAGAAACCACTTTGTGAAGCCATCCCTTTCACATCCTTACTTTTTCTAAGGGCTCTTAGTTTCTATTATGAATCTGTTCATGCATTTTGAAGGGGGAATTTATATGATTTTAACATGTTTATGTAATGCTTGTTAATTTAGGTAAATTTGAAAAAGGTAGACAGCATAAAGCAGAAAATTAATATTTCCAATAATTCTACCACCCAAAGATATATCATTATGAAAATTCTGAAATATGTCTTGCTACTCTTCTTTTATGCATGATTATTTCTTTTCCTACATCATTCTTGAATGTAAATTTATGTTCTTATCTCTGGTTATTTCCTTGTAATAGATTCCAAAGTGTAGTAGATTTCAAAGTATTTCCATTGGGTTATAAGCATCTAATAAAACTTATAGTGATCATAATAGTGTATGTGTTTGTCAACTTTTTAATAGTATTTTATTGAAAAATATTTTATTATAACATGATAAATGCTCATTATTTAATTTTAATATTATTTTGATTTCAGTTATTTGCTCTTGAGTAAGGTTGAAAATTTTAGGTGTGTTTACTGACAGTAAATCTTAACTTCTGTGAAGTTTTTTTTTTCCATATTGGGGTAGCTTTAAGAAACATGAGATAATTCTTATCTCTTTTAAAATGTTACCTACATGAGGAACTCACTCTGTAATTCCCAATGCCAAATTAATAAATGATCATTCAATGTCATCTCTACCTGAAAAATTAATTTAAAATTATGAAACTAAATTTCAGAGGACAGACTTTTTTTTAATAAATAGAAATTATGTTTACTATCATAGCGTTGTGAAAAGTAAGTATTAAATGTTAAATAGAAAGAGTGCACATTTTGTAGGAAAATTCTGTTAAACTGGATTTTCTACAGAAGTGATGTAAATGAAAGTTTCCTGATAAAGGTTTTATTCAACATTTTTATAATCCATTTTTCCAGGAAATTTCAGAGTTGGTATTAAGACCATTAAAGTTAGAGAGATGGGTAGATGGAGAAAGAGAGAGAGATTAGAGAGAGAGAGAGAGAGAGATAGAAAATAGAAGGATAGATGGATAGAAGAAAGGTAATGATTTTTGTTGCACCACTATGCAGACATGGAACAGCACCTCAACATAGTGCGTATCATTTCAGCCTGCAATCTACTTCCTGCACAGGACTAATGAGCCTCCAAAACTCACATTATGACACTGGGGGTCAAGGATATTGTTGTGTTAAGTTTCAGGTCCTACTGCCTTGTCAGCATCTTCCCGTGCCCAAGAGGCACAGTTCAGCCTCTTGATGACAGTTCAGTTCAGCTAGTTCTCAAAGCTGCCTTCTCACTCACCATGGCCTCCCTTCTCCTTTTTTTTTTTAAATTTATTCTATACATGTAGTTGTTGTAAGTGACATCTGTGCAGAATCCCCTAGTATATAGATAGATGTCTGAAAATTAAGTGGCGTTGAATTTTCTAAGAAACATAAATTGGTTCATATAGGTCTGTTATTAAAAGAGAAAACACCTCTATCAAGCTCCAGACTTGTCTCAGCCACCTTATAGATGTTTCCCTGTTTTTCCCTCCACTAATTTATGAGGTAGGTTTCTTTATCCCAGTTCTATAGACTTGAAAATGGGGCACCAAGCTTGAGGAGCACTGAACTAGCAGTAGCAGGTCTGGGAATAAAATCCAAATCACTCTAATTTCAGAGTCTGTGTTTTTGACACTCTGATATCCCATCACTTCCTGGACAGCTTACGCATGGAAACTAGGTATTCCTCTGTTATCGATAGTGGCTCATAGTAGATTGTGAGTAAGTCTATGTTGATGCGATCAGTGAGTGGTGAGTAAATTGAACCAGCTCTGGTAATAAACTAGTGTTGAACTATGCTCTGTTTTGTGATTCATAGGACTAGAGGGGGTGGGGAGGGAAGGGTCCCCAGGAAAGGGGCAAGTGGAAGTAAATGTTTCTCCTGTGGACCAGGTTGACATGCCAGTCAGCTGCAGTCCCTGCTTCCTCCAGGAGCTGGGAGATGGCAAGGACCCCATGTGGTGTTGCTGGGTTCTGAGCGGCCTTCATGGCTTTCTCCCCCAGGAGCCCTCCCTTCCTCTGCACTGGAGCTGTTTTCTGCTCCATTTCCTCTCCAAGCCCTCAGATCCCCCTCAGAGCTCTCTGCTATCTTGCACATCATCCTAGCTGGAATAAAATATAACTGTGTCTGAAAAGTACAGAAATCAAAGCTCCCCTTGGGGATTTTTTCCCATATCACCTGTCGAATTGAAAACCGGTGTGTCCTTGAAAAGATATGTATTTCAGGCCGCAGGGGTGCTAATTTGCAAGGCCCATTACTCAAATAAAACATTAAAACAGCCTTCAATAAGCCAGTGCTCTCGGCCCCTTTCCACTCCGGCACCAACGTCACCAACTATAGGTTTCCTGTCAGGTTCGGAGCCCAAAGTCAGGATTTATCAATTGGTATTTTGACTTTAACTTTTACACTTTTATTATGTCACATTGCATAGTGCGCTGGGCCACAGCTCCTTGTAGGTTTCTTATCACTGTTCTTGCAGAAGTTAGCATCGAAGAAGATAGGGTTTTTGAAGAATCTTGCTAGATTTGCAGCTTGAACAACAGTGGGTGACAAGGGTCCCTGAAACTTACGTACCGGGTGGCAGGTCACCATGGCTAGCTTTGTGATGCTTTTTGCTCAGATTTTTAAAATACCACAAATGTCTTCATTGGGCATGCCTAGTGTCAAGAGACAAAAGAATAAAACAGGAAAAAAGAAATCATCATTAGCCATACCAGTTAGAGAGAGATAGATATCATTTTGCTGCTAAGTCTTTCGTTCTTGGTTTGCTTTTTATAGGGTCTAAATTATACTGTGGTCATGTTTTAAGCTGTAATGTAAATATTCATATATCACTCATAATTTTTGTAAACACTTTAAAATGTCTATGTAATAGTCTGACCTCAGGATATAATGAAAATTAAATAAACAGTCTTGTAATACTGTTTATGGACATTGTTTCCATTGTGATGAACAATGCCTGAATGATAATTTTTTCTTTAAGACCTTCTCAGGGGAAAGAGGAGAGAGGATCATTTTCATAGGGGACTTTGTCCTACTGTGCAGTTATGGGGTTCACAGTTATCACCAGTTTGATGGCTGATGGTAGTTTGCTTCTCACATGTGGAGCATGTAAACAGAATGGCCACTGGATAGCACTCTGCTGCCTGATATTCATTCAGGAGACTTACAGATATTAAACTGTTCACCCTGAGTACTAGAAGATCTGGGCAAGAACTGTGGTCCTCCAGTCAAGTCCACATTTTTGTCTGAGTCCATCTTGGGTCTGAGGTTCTAATTTGAATACATCCAAGAACATAGCTTTATTTTTAGGATAGTAGATTTTGAGAGATTGTCCCTCAACCACCTCTCTGTCTGCCCACATTTTAAATTTTCTAGAGTGATGTAAGATTATTTTTAGAATGTTAAACTTTCTTTTAAAGGGAATGTTTCACTTTTGGTCTCAGGAAAGCGATTTCTATTTATAGTGATAAAGCATTTTATTTTGTGAGTTCTTTGAAATTCTTGCTCCATAATGGTGAGAGAATTGCAGAGCTACACCTTATTGATAAATGTATTCCTTACCAAACCCTTCCTGGAAACTAGGAAAGGTGATTGTAATTTAGAGCAATTACCGCAAACTATTACACCTGTGGAATTAGAGGCCATTATCCTGGAATCTTGGATGGATTCATTAATGAATCGGCAAATAAAGCGCACATGATGAATTATGAAGCACAATGTCATTATAATTTTATGATAAAACGTCTTGTTCTGGCGACATTACATTTCAGAATGAAATAATGACTGGCTCCCAACTCTTTCAGACAGAAGAAAGAATGTAAGGGGGGTGGGAAGGAAAGCAGGGAGAGTGGAAGAAGTCTGTGCCTTTGTAAATGAGACCTTTAGAGGTGTGAGAAGTACAAGTTGACCCTGACCCTGACCCTGGCCAGCACAGAGTAACTTGCTTCAAATGCTACACCTTTTAGAGAGAAGCGAGCATCTGCTATACCAGTAATGAAGAGAGATGTGCTTTAAGCTGATTTGTGCTAGTATGATTTAAAATTTTATTATATATATATATTTTTTTATAAATGGCATGTCATTTCCCCTCTCGTTCCCTGACCGCCAGGCTGCCCAGTGCCAGAGCTTCACATCAAAACTGGAAACCCTGCAAGAAGCAGGAGCTGAAATTGCTTTTTGGTGGACCCGATTTCATGCTGAGCGGAAAGCAGCAGCTCAGAGATGAATTGGAAGGCCACGCTTGTCAGCGAATGAAATGTGATGAACCTCGGAGTTTTATTGACATGCGGCGACGGAGCTGGCAATAGCAGCTGGCACGGCATCTTCTTAATCCCATGTTCTTGGGGGCGGGAGTTTGACCCAGTACTTTCTGTTCAAAATGATACATATTTATTAGACTATACAGCATAAAAGAGAGAAAAGAATGTGCCCATGTCAGACACCATCACAACCAAACCTTTCTTTCATTAAAATAAATACAGGCAACTCCATGGTGACAACGCTGCCACGAGAGGGGAACTTTATTAAGTGGTGACCTTCATTCTCTCCATGGAGATGGGTAGCTCATTGTCTGAACACTTGCTGGGAAGGAGGGAAGTCGGGGAAGGGTGGGTGCTGTGGAACATCTATGGGATTGGAGGAAATCATCCTAAAGTCCAAATAGCCTGCACATCTCCTCATCATACCCCTTCTCCCATTCACCTCTGCAAAATCAATTGCAAACAATCTCCAGTCTCATTTCTCATGGTGCAATGCTGTGAGACTTGACTCTACCACCAGCCCGTTCCTCCTCCTTCTCTCTAGAATAGTTCCCTGCTACACACTGTGGCCAAGGACTTTAAAAGCATGGATAGACATCATAACCACCAAGATTTTTTAAGATTTTCTCCACATAAGCACTACTAATTTTGAAAGCCAGAGGAATCGTATGTTAGCAAGGCAGATTGTTACCGATATTTTAGTTAAACTTCTCCTTCGGTACATTGTTAATATGGGTATATTTTGATATTTAAGGGGACAAGTGGTGACACATAAGGAGCAATGTAAAGAAAGGATAAGCAGATCTCTTTGCTTGTGAATATGTACACATTATTTGTGTGATAGCCACATATGCTCATATGTATCACATGCACAACATAGGGTGGCATGGTTTAATGATTTCCATGGGTGTGACCTCAAAAGTCTTGGCTCTGCCAATTGCTAGCTGTTTTTCTACATGTTTTTCTACTCATAGTTACTGAATCTAAATTTCCTCAAAGGCAAAATAAATATCTAATTCAAAAATCTAGGGTAAAAATCAAAATCATGTAATTCATTTTAAATTGACTTTTAAATTTGGGTGAAGTTCTAGGACCCCATCTAATTCTCAAATGCAACAGTCAATTCTACTCTATGTGTTGAGTAGTTTTGCCCATTTTTTAAGTGAACTTGTTTGTATTTGTTCTACTTAAATGTCATTCTTTTGGTTTCTTTCCATTTTTCCCATTTGCTGAGATCATTTTGAATTTTCACATCAGTTCATCATCAATATTAATTGAGTGTCCTTATCTGCAGAGAAACATTTGAGGTTTTGTTGAGAGAGAAAAGCAATCAAAGATGGATGGCTTTTCCTAAAACATTGTTGTCATTAGGGTGGTCCCTCAATGTTCTCTTATTTTATGGGCATCAACTTAATTTTTTACTAGGATTTTCAGTGTGCTGCCATGCAGGCCTCATTCATCCACCCGCTTCTCTCTCCCTGGACTTGGTCACTCCTTGAAAATTCCATGCAGACTCTTCCCTCCTCATCTATCTCTGCCTCCCACCCACCCTCCACTGCATCTTCAATTAATTATGCTTCTTTCATGAAACCTTTCCTGCCTGCTCTAGCACCGCCCCCACCCCCCACAGCACCCCTCCTTTCTTAGTTCTTCATTTACTTTAAAATCAGTACCAACATTGGTCACTGGCCATGTACTAAACAATTAAGAAGATAATTGTTTTAACAATTCTAACCAAATTGGGAAGAACTTTGGTGGAGTCAAATCCTACAGATCTTTGTTTCTCTGTTATGGTGAGTGCCACACATGGACATAGAGTGTAGGTACCCAGGCAGAGGTATATGTGTAGACATTTTATGTAGTATTTTAGTGATAGGACAACTCAAAAAAATTGTATCCAAATAAATAGCATAAACTCAGTATTGTAAGCACTGTACTATTTTATGCATTGTGATTGATTACTTTTTTTGAATTGAAAAAAATATTGCACTCCTCCTAATAGATCACTGTTCTGTTTTTCCCTTGGCTTCACACTGCCATCCACTTAAAGGATTTTATGTGAAGTACATGTTTTGCAAAAGTATTTGTGACTCAGGCCCCAAGATTTTCAGCTGACTCCCTAGGGGGACCTTACACCATTATCAGAGAAGCAGCACAGTCCATTCCTTGAGTTCTAGGTCAGAACACCAAGATCTGTGTGAGGTTGCTGATTTTAATATAGGCGCTTAGTAAACATGAAGCATTTGTTTCTACATGGAGATAATATCATATGGTAATTTATCCAAAAAGTGTCCATTTATTCTACTAAATTGCACTTGTATAAAAAAATACTACCTCCTTGAGGCAAAGTCTACTAATGAAAGCTCAAATTCATGGGCAAAACTTTAAGGACAAACTGGATATTTGCATAGCCATAATGTATCTCTCCCCTAGTGTTTATTAAACATTAGGTTGGTTTTAATAAATCACAAATCTTTTGCCATTTCTTTCTGCTTCTCCTTTTGAGTGGTGCTTGTCAGAGACACAAAGATCTGTAGGATTTGACTCCTGCTAAATTTCTTCCCAATTTGGTTAGAATGATAGCGTGGAAAGGGAAATTTTGTAACCTCACAGGGGAGAAACCTGAAGGATACAACCTTACCAAGTGACCCAACTTGGCAACACTTCTCTGATTTCACATTCCCCATATGGATTTCACTATGGCTGATAGGAGGCGATAAGAAGGGACATTAGCTCGGTGTACCTTTTCTCATAAATATGAGGAAAAAAGTCAGACTGACCTAAGTACAGGGACATGCTACAAAATATCTGGTCACTACTATTAAAAATCATGAAAGACGAAGACAGGTTGGAGGAGATTTGGAAGACAGAGCTACTAAGTGTGGTGTGGAGTAGTGAATGTTGTCCTGGACATCAGTGGGAAAGTAAGAAACCTGAATACAGCTTGTAGTTTAGCTAATAGTATTGTACCAATGCTTACGTCTTAGTTTGATTATTGCCTCGCGGTTACAGAAGATGTGAAGTAAAGAGTTTATAGAAGTCCTTTACACTATTATCTTTGCAACTCTTCTATAAATCTAAAATTATTTCAAAATATAAGTTTTATAAAGAACATGAAAAACAATGCCTGTTTGAAAGGTTTCACCTTTTATCATAAACCATGCTGGATACTGACCTGTTTCCATCAGACAAGTGAAAGGTGCCCCACAAATGCAGGTGGAGACACAGGGTATCCGCTGTGCATTATTGATGAATATCACTGCAGGAGGTTACAGCACAGCTTGTCAGAAAATTCCGGAGAAGGGAAGTGACAACTGCAGAGGTTCCCTTTATGTTTCTTAAATACCTGCCTTTCTTATTTGAAGGAAAGTGAAACTATGTGACCCATATAAAAATAAGAAACTCGAATCAAGAGACAGATAGCCATTTCATTTAAACATGCACAATATGATATGAGTATTTGGCAAATATAAATCATTAAATTATTACATCCACTTCACTCTCTTTTTTGTACATTGTGATGCTGGTGGCCATATTGTATGTACAAAAAAAGGTTTTACTTTTGTGTCAAGTTTTGTTTGAGTCTTGTCTGCAAGATGTCTTATTTTGATTCACTGAGAAAATTCCTAGCATCACATCATCTTTCAGTGCATGAACTTTCAATGTTTCCTGAGGAACAAATACACAATGACATGCATGCATGCATACATACATATGTATGTACATACATACGTACACACACATTCATTCATCCTTCCATTCATCCATCTTTTCTGACCCCTTTTATTGGCAAAATCTGAGTAAATCACTTGTACAATACAAGTCATATAAGAGGCATATCGGTGAGTTTCAGCTCTTACCCATTGTGTCTGATTCTTACTTTTTATTTTCATTGGTCATTTGTTTGTCCCATTATCTTAGCTATTAGGAAATAATACTGCTGCTTTAGTCTTCCAAATTAATTCTAAAAGGAGAGAGCTACACATAGAAAATGCTGTTGTCTTGTAAAAGTTTTCCCCCCATTTTTCTTGATAGTCTATATGTAAATAGCATACTGTCACTAATTTGAGGGATTTGGGGCTACAAAGAGAAGAAAAATGGTATGTGAGGGAAGATAAAATAGTTCCTCATAATCATTAGATTGTGAGGACTTGAGGTCATAGAACTCTAGTTTAAAAGTCCGAAGGAAATAAAGAATTTATTCAGTTTACATTAGTGCAATTGGTTTCACTTTGTTAAATAACTCTGTAAATAGGTTGAAACTCTCCCTTTGAATTGTTTCTCAGTCACATCCCTGATGAACATGGTTGCACAAGAAGTCCTCATTGGTATGCACTATTACTGTTCTCATCAGTTTTTCAGTGACTAAGAAGCTATTGTTTGGTGTATTCACATACAACCAGAATTTATTATATGAAAACTTGTACCTAAAGTGCCTAATAGAATGCTGATAGATAGAAGGTTTTCACTAATAATTTCTTTGCCTTTCCTTATCATCTCTGCCTTGAGCAATGATGCTTGATCTCTCACAGTTTGCTGGAGCTAACTGAAGACTGGAATATGTGTGTTTATTGCTGTCTAGTTCTGACCTGCAATGTGCCTTGGCTCTGAAGCTCATTGATACAGTTGCACAGGTTGCTGTGCCTGTGTTCTCAAACAATGTATCATTGGTTCCATTAGCTCTGTCAACCTTCCAGTCATCTCTCTCTCAAACCCCTCCCTTGATCCTTGTACCTGTGGAAACAGTATCTTGCTATTTTATCATCTGGATATTTCAATTAAATTACATTAAAAAAAGCATACAGTAAGGTTAAAAATGATCACTATATCACTCCAACTTTCTTCAATCCCCAGAAGGTTAATTGAAAGGCGGCCATCTTGGCGACGTTTAGACAAATGAGGATAATTATGTGTTCTCCAACTCTTTGAGAGGTTAATTGCTTAGATGTACGAAGCCTTGAAGAACAAAGAAGGAATAAATCATAAGCAGGACTATGATCTGATAATGTAATTTGGTATATTCTTGCACAACTCAAACAAATAAACTCCTAATTAGAAGAACTCATTCAGCTTCATGGACACATAGTAAGTTTACCAGGGTCAGACACCCCAAATCTACACATTTCATTCAGAGACCTCTGAGACATAAGGGTAGTGCTAAAACTATGGAATTAAAGTGGTGGTGCCCAGGCTGTGATACAGAGGTGTTTGGCCAGTGGAACTTTACTAAATTTTAGAAAAACACCTCTAAGTATATTTACATCTCTTGTGTCTAAATCAGAGGGTTGACTTGTGTTGGCCTCTTCAAGTACATCTTTTCTTAAGGAAGCATGTATTTCAACCAAGGAGAAGGCAAGAAAAAAGCATTAAGGAAATGCAGGAAAGAGCACTTGTGCCTTATAAGGAGGAAGGTTGCTGAGTTGGCAATTAAGTCCTGGGTCTCTATTATTATCTTATATCCACTTGACTCATGAGTGATGAGAAGTCCTAGAGTCCAAATAAGGGTCAAGTGATGACTGCATAGCAGGAGTGTACCCTGATCAAAGTAATACATGCACATGGTTAAGGAAACAAGCAATGTCTGTACTGTTAACTCCCAAGCATAAGTCTGAGCACTAGACAACTTTGAACATTCCTCACTTCTATTTCCAACTTCTGCAGTTGCACATTAGCCATCATTGATGTTTGTCTTTTGTTTGTAACTATAGTTCACTTTATGTCTGTCATCTCTAATTCACTCTAAAAATTCAAAGCCTATAAGGAACACTGGCATCAATTATGCAAATGGTATTTTCTATAGGATGACTACTTTCCTTCTCAGTGGCTCAGGTGTGACAGTCCCTTGGCCACTTGAGACAAAATGTTCTTATTATCCAGCTCAAATGGATTATTGTTTCCTATTCTTATCATTTTAAAAGATTTCATTTTGCTTCATATTTGTTCCCTCGTTTCATTTAAAGCTTCTAAACAATTTACTTTTCCCTAAAAAAAAAAAAAATATATATATATATATATACTTTCAAAATAACCCTAATGCCTTTGAAGTATTTGTGTATTTTATTTCAATATTGAAATCCATTTATTCTTCTTAGAGACATTTTTGGATGTTTTTGGTTCTTATTTGGATTACTTGATTTCTAGGCTTGTCATCCTGCTGTTGATTTAGGATTTATTTCCATTAGTTCCTACTTTAGCCTCACCATTACTTTTATACCACATCATTCTCTTTGTTTTTATTCTTATTTAGTTTTTAGCAGCCTTTATTTGTTTTAACCCTAATTTAGCTTCAATGTGTATTCAACTAACAGCCTCAGAAAATATATGTGGGAGTTATTTCTTGGTCCTTGAATATGCTTCTGATTGTTTTTGCCTTTAATTGCATATAAAATTTAGTTTTCAAATCATTTTTGCCATTTTGCATTCAGCTTCTTTTATCCAGGATGCAAAAAAATAAACAAAAAAACCCAAAAAACTGCTGTCAGTCCTGATAATGAACCCTTTATAGAAGATTTATACATACAAGCATACAAATATACTTATTTTTCTTTAAAAGATTTTAGGATGTTGCTACAGTCTTAGTGTTTCATAATCCCTCAATCATGGTTATCTAAATCTCAGTCATTTATCACTCATCTGTTTTGTACTCAACTAGTTAATTTGGGGGGCATTTTTTTCAATTATTTCTTCAATCACTTCCTCCTCTCTATTTTTTCCATTCTGTCATTCTGCAATTTATTGCACTGACTATGTATGTCTGTGTAAAAGTTTGTTTCTAATCTTCTGTATTAATTTGCTCACCTTTGCAATAATACTAAGTAGGTAGTGATATCTTAATTCAACACTTTGAAAACATAGGTGCAGTGGTAAAAATTCTGGATCCCAATGATCTGTCCCATGAGCCTTCCTTTTAGCCTTGTCAGTGCACTGCCTCTTCCCGTGTTCCTCCATCTTATCTTTTTTCTATGATCTGTAAGCTCTGTTTTACTTTACTTTGCACCTTATTGACTTTGTTTCAACACAAGCTGGTATTTTTTAAATTATGTATGAGGTTTGAGTTCTTTGATTATCTTGACATTTGCTCTTTTTGATAGGTTTATTTTTATAATTATCATTTTTGATTCTGCAATAAGTTTATATTTTTTTAGATTTTAATTATTTTATTGAGGTAGCATTGGTTTACAACACTGTGCATATTTTAAAGGTATAGGTTCACATCTCTTGAATTGTTTGTTACCCCATCACACTCACTACCAAAGTACCAGTAACCCTCTACTATAGTCCATTTGTCATCCCCCCATCGCTACTTAGGGAGCCAGGATTCTACAGTCAAGTTTGTTGGTGGTGGTGGTGGGTTTTTGTTTAATTTATTCTCTTTCATTTTGTGTGTTTGTGTGTGTGTATAACATTATTGTGTACACCAGGGTTTTCCCATTTCCATAACACCTGTTGACAATCTTATTCTTTTTGCCCTCTGCTTCCCCCCATTTTCTTCCCCCTCCTCCTCTTTCACTCTTTCAATTCTGTTGGTTGTTTCTGATATTTCTTATTCATTTGTTTGTTTTTCACTGTATCCTTCATATAAGTGAGACCATTCTGTATTTCTCTTTTTTCTTTCTGGCTTATTTCTCCTAATATGTTTCCTTCTAGCTCCATACATATTGCTGCAAATGACATATGTTTGTCCTCCTTGGTTGATGTATAGTATTCCATTGTGTACATATACCACATGTTTTTTAGCCATTCATCGGTTTTGGGGAATTTGGTTTGTTTCCATATCTTGGCAATTGTAAACAAAGCTGCAATAAACATGTGTGTATAGGTATTTACATATCCTCTGGGTAATTCCCAGTAGTGGGATACTTAACAACCTTGCTTAGGAATGGCTAGATAGCATGTACCATATGACTAATATGAATTTTCTCTGCTGTCATAAATGTGGAGCTCTTTACTCATTAGGTCCCCACCATAAGACCCAAAGTTCTAGATGCTTATGTATATGGTAAAGGTTATTTACTAGCAGGTTACATGTTTATTGATAAGATATAGTCCCTATCTTTTGTGTTTGGTGTTCCCAAATATTTGACATCTAGTTAATTTTTTTAAAGAGAAACCATTTGTTATCTTTCCCCAGAAAATTATTGATATTCAGTGTGTGCAAATACATAAAGGAAAAATTGATGAGCCAACAACCCATTGGTTTGGGGGTGAATAACTTCTGCCATGCTTCTCTCTCCTGTTCTTCCTAAGTTTGATTTCAGCGCTGAGCAGCTCTAAAATTCTACCTGACAATGTCATATATCTGCTGCAGTACTGTCCTGAAGTTTGACTTCCTCAATTCTAGTTCATCTTTTTGTATGCCTTCAAGAAGTTATTGACATTAATGTGGATCCTTCTCTTACTCATTTTGATGTTACATGACTATTCTTTTTGTTTTTTCCTTTGCTATAATTTCAGTGAGCTATTAGGAAGAAGTAGCTACTAATGCGTGCATTTATTTAGCTCTCTTTAGTGAGCTCCATGTTAGATTGTCCTACCTTCTGAGAAGTAGATTACCTTTATTCTACTTCTAATTGAATAAATATCTAGCTTTTACCTACATATCAACTCAGCGTGAATTCAACTAATGTAGTATTCTGCCCCTTTATGGAGACCTTGAAGGATTTCACAATATGCTGAAAATTAATGCCTATGCTTCTAGTGTGTTGTCCACGTTCTCATCATATTGAACTCACTTACCTTCCTTCCTCCTGCCTTTTCATGTATGATCTAATTTATATCGCTAGGTTCCATACTGCCACTCATACTGTCATCTTTTCACTTATTTCTTCATCACACTATCAAAATTCATCCTCATGGATCACACAGCATTTTATACTTTAGGAATATTTGCTAGACTACCTCCCCAGAAAAAGCAACTAAGCATTGCTGCACTGGGCTACAGAGACCAAACTCTTTTTTTTTTTTGGGGGGGGGGTCTGTCTTTCTCTTGACCCCTTGGAATCTCTCCTTATTTACCTATATCTTTGATAAAAATTGACACATTTTCATTTAGTTGGCTTATTTTTGGTTCTGTAATCTCCTAAGCATGCCAGGGCATGCTTATATTGGTTGATGTTGTATTTGATTGCAAGGCTATCCAAATGCTGACTGTGGCTAAACCAAGTCAGATGGATTCTTCTCAACAAAGTATTCTGAAGGTGTGCTTAGCATAGCTAGACAGAAACTTTTCAATGCCATAGTGCACCAGATATCATCATTCTATTTTTTTTTTTTTTTGCAGTGACAGTGGTTTATAATACTAAATATGATTCAGAGGTCTAGGATCTCAGCTCTTCACTCACACCATAGGCCTATACCAGAGCCCTTTTTTTCTCTGTGCCACTTGTATCTATGGTTTTTATTCTAACTCTGTACTAGTCTCAAGATGTTTGTTCCAAATTCAATCTTTATTTTCACTCTAGAACAAAAATATAAAAGAAAGGAGATATTGGCAACATCCGTATCTGGATATAAAAAAACTCATTTACAATTCAAAAAAATCCAGTAACAATGCCAGAATTCCTTGATTTCCATCTATTTCTTAATTGGCAGAATTGAGTCATCTGTTTGTCTCTGACTGCAAGAGGGTTTAGGAAGACAAGTGTTTTTGTTGAAGCACATTGCCACCTTGAGCAACACTGGAATTCCCTTAGTAAGGAGGAGATAGTGGCTATTAGAAAGCAATTTTCAGCATATAGCATACAATTTATATTTACTTTTATATCTTCTTTATCTTCTTAGTTCAATATCTGGCTCATAGCATTCAATCATTAAATATTAATAGCAAAAGATGTTGAGTTCAAGATAGAGGGAGTGGTTATAGACCTCAATGTATAGGAAATGGAAGCTGAACTCCAAAGAATTTGAATGACCTCATCAAGAACCACTTATACATGTGGCAGAGTGTTGAAAGCTTCGAGGAACAGCATCAAGCCTAAAACTTTAATCACC
The DNA here is from genome assembly GCA_004024945.1 of Uropsilus gracilis. Taxonomy (NCBI): domain Eukaryota; kingdom Metazoa; phylum Chordata; class Mammalia; order Eulipotyphla; family Talpidae; genus Uropsilus; species Uropsilus gracilis. The sequence goes on along the minus strand of PVHY01001515.1, from coordinate 57,314 downwards.
TTCTTACAGGGAGTTGAGTTAGCACTCTAAATTTCTGGAACTAGTCTCATACAGTAAACTAGAATAATGAAGCATGTGGTCTTTTTGTAGTTTAACATTTTTATTATTGGGTCACAACAATTTCTAGTCTGACTAGCATGACTTCTATTTTCCTGTTGAATCCAGATCACTCAGAGTCTACTTTTCAGAAGTGTCTGGCTGCCTCCCTGCTGGCCCTTGATTATTTCTAGCCCAATAAAAGAGAATGAAATTTCAATTTCTATATGAAAATAAAAACAAATTATAGAAAACCTTAGCAAGAAGGTGAAGGTAGCCTGTTACCTCTCTACTTCCTGAAATGGGTTATTTGATTTTGCTTAATTGTTGGTAAAATTTTCTCAAATTGGCAATTATAATCTGGAGTTGATTGCTTACCCAGGTTAATTTACAGATTTCTCATTTGGCAAGAATGCTTCATAACACTTCCCATGAAGTATGGTTTCATCATCTTTCAGCTGAATTTCCTATTTTCTATATATTTTTCCTTTGGAGGATGTTATTACTCTTACCCACAGGAAGTTTAGGTGCTAATTCTGTTAGTTGTATGTTTTTGATGAAATCAAATAGTTGTTTTTTACAGTTTGTTTTAAATTATTTAGGACCACAGGGAAATTGATTAGGTGTTCCCCAAAGCAAACTAAATAATTAGATTAAGAGATACATTTATCAAACTGGTTGACAATAGGTTATACTGTTTAGGTACTGATGGGGGCATTTACATGGTAACTACTATGCTATCTTTTTCTGCCTTCTATTTGTAATAATCTCCCTACTTACTCCCCTTGTCAGAGTAGTCTGAAATCAAAGTTTAATTATCCTTATTTGCTCTTATACTGTGCATTAAGATATAGTTTATCCAGTAGTCCAGCTGTTTTGAAGATAATTAGTGAAGAATTCAACCTGCTGTAAAATAATCTTTTGGGCAAAGGACTGAGAACTGAGGACATATTCTCCAAGGGTACCAAATTCTCCATTATTTCTAAGAGCCACAGATGTCCTATTGCAAGTCAAATATGGTAAAGGATTTGAATTACAAAGCACAGCTTCCATTATTAATAAGTATCTACTTCAAGACAATTACATTTTTTCTACACATGGGGTGCTTTAAAGTCGATGAAAATAATTAACCATGGTCAATTTTAATGCAATAGTCAAAAAGCATGTTTTAAAGATTTGGACATAAACTTGACTTGTAGGAGACATCTTCACACAAAAATGGTCATGTCCTGTTTTTCACAAAACACCTCGTACAAGAACCATTTTAACCATCTGCTATGACATTGTGAGCAAGAGCAAAATTCATGAGACCCTGCCTTCAAGAAACTTAAAATTTAGGAGGGATGTTAACACTTCTGTGAATTCCTTCCTATAGCTGTAAAAGCATCTCCCTTGGATGGATGATTTAGTAATTTTCTAGTGAAGTGGCCAGCTGGTTCTGGGTCTGAAATTGAATAGGGGGCAAATTTATCAGATTTAAAAAAAAAATACAGCCTACTAGTCTCATCTGTCCTCTGTGCTTCATGCTGTAGCTTCGAGGGAAACTGGCCAAAGATGGCTAGCCCTATAGATGCAAGAGCTGAGTGGCAATGACTGTTAATTACCAGCACCTAATTACTGCACTCATTTTCTATAGAATAAATGTTGTGCTGGACATGCCCAACCTTTCCTCACTTTATTTGTGAATGCAGTCTAGTCTTTCTGTAGCTCCAGTGATAAAATAAGGAGCAAAAGACGAATCTGATCTTTGTATTGAACTTGGGGTTCTTGAATTTTCAGGTCTGCTAACATTGCTTGCAATAAATGATGCTTTTCTTCTGCTGCCTTTGATTGAAGAACACTAGAAATCAGTCGGGGAGCAGGTGCTGCATTGTGTTAGATTAACGCTGATTGAATTCTTACACAGCCAGCTGATTGAAGCACGTGTTCTGCAAGCTTATGATTCTGCAAACACTAGGTTGCAACCAGGAGGGTATTTTGCCATATCATGTCCTTTAATCAGCACCCTCAAATCTACCAGTACTATAAACTTGAGCTTGACTTCTTCAGCCCACTCTGAGTAATAGCATTGTAGGCTAGTCAGAAGTATAGAAGTGGGTCTTAGAAGAAATAGAGTTGGTTTCAAACTCTATTCACTTTTCATGCTGAATAGATGAACATTTAAATCATGGAAATAGTCAAATGTTCATCAGACTTGGTAATGACATTGGGTGGATATAGGCCTTTATTCTCATTTAACAGCATCTGATTTGCTAACCGGATGAAAAAAATATGCATTATTTGTACAAGCTGCTTGAAATTTCCTGTGAAAGAACACCAGGTGCTGCCCCTGGGATGACCAGACCAGCATTGAACATATAGAGGACACTCAATGACTGTTATTTGCAGTTTAAAAATGTGTGTCATATAAACTCGGTGACACTTTAGAGCTCATCCTGCTAAGAATAAAATGCAGTTAGTTGCTAGGTGAAACATATACAGGTAAGCACATTGAAAAAGGGACTGGGATAATCCTGTGAAAACCAACAGCTATTTTTCCATAAGAACTCTCCCTTACTCTTCACTTGACCCAGCGAGATTCACGGAGACTTATAGCCCATTCTAGCTTAGAGAAGTTATCTTCTTTGAGCTAAAGATTTCCTGGTATTGAATACATGCTGTTCCATTATTCATTCATTCATTCATTCAATCTCATATGTTTAAATATTTTTCAAGTATATATGTGTAACACAGAAAATGTTATTAACAGTACAGAAAAAATTATTTGTACCTCAGTCTCTTTATATTTAAATGGGAATTCTTAGAAGAATTTTTGGGAGCTACAATAATTAATGTGGATAAAATAGCATCTGCCAACTAGTGACCCCTATATAAATGTTTGATTTTTTTAGTCCTCTGAAGAGAGAAAGAACAATCTGAAAAGTTCTGGAATGACTATTAACCATGCTGCCTTTATATAAATGTGCTTTTCTATATGGAAAGCTCACAGTTTCTTATGAAATCCTCCTTTAAATTAACTGTTGCTTTCCAATTAACTCTTACATCATAACTCATAACACTGCAAGGTAAATCTTGAGGTCAAACATTACTATCATCATACCAAGAGGATGGCCCTTGTCTTCTTTCTATGTTATAATCCAGAACCTAGCACCATTCTGGCACACATACAAAATCAAAACTGCCTTGCACACATAATATTTAATGAATGATTGAACAGATGCATGCACAACCACTGAAAAGAATAAAAGAATGGCTTGCTACACTAAACACTCCATTTCTTTCCCTTTCCCTCAAGCACTGGTATTATGGAGAGGAGGAAATAAGCCAATCATTCCATGCAATGAGCTCTCTCTTAAACTTCCTCCGACATACTCTTATAGTGATGTTATTACACTAATAGACACTGGGGACTTCAGTGCATTGTCTGAACCACTGGTCTTCCAAGTGTTCTTGTCAAACCAGCAGCATCAGCATTACCTGGGAACTTTTTATAAATGCTAGTTCCCTGGACCCACTTATTCTTACCAATGCAGAAACTCTGGAAGTGGAACTCAGCAATCCCATTTTAACAGACCTTCCAAATGATTCTGTTGCACATTGGCTTAAGTGAAATCTAGTCTCACATTTTGGTTCATGAAAATTTTTAGAAAGCTGCTTTATTTATATGCTTGACCCATGTCACTGGACAAGTCATTTTACCTCAACATTAGATATGAAAAACTCTTGCAGTGCTTTTCCCTACATATGATTCCTAAAGATTCTCAGCAAATTTTAATTCTCCCTTCTTTACAAACTTAGCTTGGCAAAAGGAAACTGCCCCATTTCATTGTTATACTTTGCAAAGCTTATCTCATGAGATAAAAAATTCATCCAAGCTTCAGTAGATAGCACACAGTCTTACAAACAAGTGGCCTGGCTGGCTTTGAATGCAAATGTTCTGACTCCTTAGACAGATTTTGAATTTTGTGTGATTCTCCTTTTCATGCCTCATGACACCGCTTTGCTGTTCTCCAGCATCTGATTGTTCAATATTATTTTATGAAATTGAACCTTCTCTGTCAAATGCACAGCTAAGCAAATTTTCTTCTGAGTCGTCCCTGATGCTAAGTCTACTTTTGAACCAGCAGACAGAGAAGGTTGCATGTATTTTTTCTCATTCAATATCCTTAGTTAGGTATGAGATTGATTTCCCTTCCAGAATCACATTTTTATCAATACATACAGTGCCTTTGCCCTACATTTCATAAGAAAACCATTGTCATTAACTGCAGAATTTGGACTATCAGTCATCCAAATCTTTGCTGTTCATAAATTCACCATTTCAAGTCAATGAGAAAACAAAGCAGGGGGCTTATTCCAAGTGAGGAAACCTTACCACATAATCCAGTGAAAATCCCAATGTAACAGTCAAATTACCCTTCACAATTTAAATGACTTTATTGAGTGTTTTCTTTGTATATCCAAAAATAGAGCTAGAAATGTATTAAAAAATAATTATGGAGACCTACTTTACAGACTGAAACAGCAGTCTCAGGATTTATTACAGTTTACCTATAATCCATGGACAGCTAAGAAGCTCAAAAAAGCAGTCAGCTCATTTTGCCAACACTTTGTTTCTCAAATACACAAAAAGAAACTCTTTTGTACATTTCAAATCTATTAGGCAATACGTTCTTTTGCTGAAAATACAGCCATAGTTCTACTTAATGGAAGGTTATGGTTATCCAGGACCCAGTCCATCAAAACTAGTGATACCATCATTATTCCCGCTGCACTAAATGTAAAATCAGTCAAAAAAGAGGTTAAAGAGACCAAATCTAAATTAGAGCCTCTTATTCAAAAGGTCTTGGCAAGCATAACCTCTAGTACCCTGATATTTCAGATTGGATAACTGAAGCATAGAAGAGCCTTTCCTTTTCCCAAGGCCATGCTTCAGTTTGTATAAAGTCAGACCTAGATTATATAGTCACCGGTTCTGTGGTCTCATTTTCTTCCTATTCCCTCATTTTCCTGATCCAAAAGGCTGAAAAATTAAAAATATGCTCATCTAATCAGCTTTTCTCTTTCCCTTTGCATAAAAAGTTTATATTCTGTCTTTACTATCATAGAGTATTTTTTAAAGTTTAGATTTTTTATAAGTATCATGAAAAACTTAAATGACCCCTTAAATAGAAAAAGTAGTTGTGACTAGTATCCATGATCTTTAGACCAAAGGGTAGCCTTTTCCAAATATTTTTTTAAACTTCACAAACTTTCCTTCTACTGAAGATATAGGTGGTTGAATCATCATTTTTCAAATAGGAAAAATGAAAACCAGAATGGTTAAGTTGCTTTGTATGAATGGCACAGCAAGTTATCTCTAGATTTTTAAAGTCCCTGAGAGTACTTTGCACATTAAATCAGAGAACTCAATTTGCAAAGCAAATTAGTGGAATATCTGTTTTATATCAAACATTTAACTTTAAAAAAGTCTAGCCCTCTGCTTTTCAGAGAGGATGGAAGCAGTTTCATGAAAGAAAGTGACTGATGTAAATTAGACTGGAAAGATTACAGGAACCAAATCACTTTCTAAATACTTGGTACTTAGTACTTCAATTTGGAAGTTGATTTTGTGACAAACAGGAGAGTTACTTTCAGATAGAAAACACTATGATATGACATCAAATGGTGAGATTATGATGAGAGAATCTGATTTAAATATGAGTTTGGCCTTTAATTTTCTGAGTATTTGAGAGATTAAGATGAAAAGAATAGAAATGAAATTTTAAACATCTTTATGCCAAAGAAAGACTATGTTTTAAATTTTACAGAATGTGGATTTGTGTCTGGGATCTTAAATCACAAATCAATGCAATGGTTCTTCTTGCTCTCTAGATGAAAAAAAAATATATATGTAGTTTAAGGCAAAGAAGTTTAAAATAACTACATAGATTGAGAAACAGAAACCCAGAACTTTAGCAGATCATACAAATCGACACAATATTTAGTGTGTCAAAACTGATCTCTGTTGGATAAAGTGACATCAGGGAAATTTTGTTCTCATACAGAAGTGGAATAATTTCTTACAGAAATACATATGAGATAGTAAAATAATTTCCTAGAGGGATTGTCATTCTTCCTATTATTCAGTGTTTATCAAGTGCCTACAGTGTTTACAGTAAATACTATTTAAAATAGAATTAGTTACAGTGTCTGCTCAACAAACATAATATTTGTGTCACTGAGGAAACTGAAATTGCAGCTTTAGCTCACTAGAAATATCTTTGGGGGAAATGGAGCAGTATTTTAAAAATGACCCCTGATGCCCAGAATGAGTATTTGTTTTTCAGCAGATCAGCCAGGAAGTCAGCTTATGGGATGACTTTCTGTGCCAAGACCTTCTGACTTTCATTTCCTTCCAAAAAAAAAAAAAAAGAAAAGAAAGAAAGAAAGAAATAGAAAAAAAAGAAGAGGTTGAATGGGAAAGAACCGTTCCTGATGAACCTGTGAGTTGTATGTCTGGAATAGCTTTTTTTTTAATTTTATTTTTGCATATTTCACAATATATGATTGTCTAACTGCTAATCCCCATGGGAATACACACACACACACACACACACACACACACCCCATCCCCCCTGGTCACTTTGCCTCCTTTCTTTTTGTTGTTTGTCCATGCTTAGCCCTTTAGTCTTTTTTCTTTTTTTTTCCTTGATCCATTTCCTCATCCTTAGTGAGGGTGCAATTTCCTGGGACTTGGTAGAACTCAAAGAAAAAAAAAATGTGGAATAGCATTCTAAATACCAGCATAAGGAAATAGAATGCCTAGAGAATTAATGAAGACTTTTAACAATCTTACAAATGTATGCTAAGTGGGCAGGTTAAGAACCTTTTAGTAGCAGTGGGAATAAGAACTAGGAATATCCCCACTGAAGTTTTTGAGTAGGAAAGGAATGTGAATAGTAGGAAGTATCTGCCTTGGGTTCTGAAAGTCTGATCTGACCATAGTCTGAAGCTGCAGAGTTTGGTGTCCAGAGTACCTTCATGTTTGGAGTAGAGGTGCCAGAAATGCTGAAGCTTTTGCTCAGTCAAATCAGATCCTATCACATGCAAGTTAATATGGACTCAGTTGCTATGGACTCAGTGGATTCTCCTTCCACTGAATTCTTTTGGTGAGGACAGATCAGACCCTCTCTGATTCAATCTCTTATGACTAGAAAAGCATAGATCATTGTTGAAGTTCCAACTTTCCAAGGTAGCACATGGCAGTTTCTGTCTGCATTTAGAGTTGTTGTATTTGAAATTGTCGTGTCCCCCAAAGATAAGTTGTACTATCTGAGTTGGAATTGATGATCTACATACATCTGCTTCAGGGAATCTGGGGCCAGCACCTGAAGACTGCCTGGTGCTGATCAACCAGAAATAGACCAGAAGGTTTAGAGAGAGATCGCAGATGGGCCAGACCAAGAAGTGGACAGCTCTATAGGTTATGTGGACAATAAACTGACAGCAATTGAAAGTGACTATTAAGAGAACATGCCATGTGGCTGAGGCTCAAAATAAATACCAACTAAAACAATGATAGAGGCCCAAAGGAAGTTGCTTTTCCTTGTGGGATCCCTTGTATAAAACCCTAAGTTACACACTGCAGATGCCACTGAACTAAGGGCTAATTTAAAGATTTACATTATTGAGAAAGGATTAGTGAAACTTCCCATTTTGATGGTCTGTTTCTAATTTGCATCTTTAACGAGGTGGGATCCAAGCCAGGTTCTGTTCCTTTGTGTTTATTTTGCAGGAACTGTGTTTATTTTTGATAATTACAAATAAATCTTTCTTCCTTTTCTCAAACTGACTGAATAAAAGATGTTGGGAGTATGTTCACTCCATAGCTTGAATAACTATCAAAAAGGGGAGAAGTAAAATCCAATTATAATTCCTTCAAAACTGTAATTAATGTTTCCTTCCCAAAGAGGATAGTTGCTGCATTTCATTTTAAAACATTTGTCTTCTTCTTTGTAGCTTCCTGCAATGTGTATAAGAGAAACTTACACCACAGGGAGCAGTGACTCCAAACCAGGATGTCATGACCGAGAGTGTCATGAAAAATGATCGAAAGAGGGGAAATGTAGGTTAGAAAGAACTAAAGCCTAGACTTTAAGTTTGATAAAGAATTTTTCTGATTCATCTTCAAAGAACTCAGAAAACCAAAGCAAATCCCTCAAAGTTGACTAATTTTAAAGGTCTGTCAGAGAAGCAAGGGAGAAATGTCATACGTGTGTATCTCTCTCTCTCTCTCTATATATATATATATATATATAGCTGGATGCAACTAAAATTGACACCATTGAGAAGTGGTTAAGAGCTGTTGCAATGACCACAGGTGCTGAAAGAAGGATCCTCTTCTCACTTCTAATAAGATTACAGTGAGGGGCGGGGGGGGGGGGACTAGTAATAATTATGTTAGGAGTATGTATTTTTTTTTGGTGCAAATCTAATCCAAAAGTATTTATTTGAAAAAATTTTCAATGACACTAGGTGATTTAATTGGGTTTGTGCATTAGTCCTGATAATAAATTAAAATTCAACTCTCTATATATACAACTATTATGAAGATATTTTCATGATCTCTTACTAGGTTTAGGTGGATTCAGAAGGGAGCTATTAGTGAGGACAAGGAAAACTGACTCTTAAATATTGAATCCTTGTACCCATGCTTTGAGTCTGCACTGTTACTTTTTCCCCTTAAGATCAATGAGAAATTTGAGTGAAGAAAATCAGTCAAGAGAGACATTCATCATCCTCTAAGAGTGACCACAAAGTTATCTGCTTGTTTGTTGATTTTTGAGAAAATATACACCAATAAATTATCAACGATGCACAAGAACAAATACAGTTGCTCATTTTCACTGCTGATTCTCTTTACATAGTTGGTATTCAGCACATAGTAGGCACTCAAGAAATATTTGTGAAATTAATTCATTGGTTTTATAATCATAAACATTTTTATAACAAGACTGGGAATATTTTATGAGATAGAAAATTACAAATTAAAGCACATGGAGGCCAACAGCAAATTAAATTAAGATTTAATATCTTTGTCCCCTATGGAAGTAACTTTAAATTCATGTGTCAGTATATTTTGCCTTATATTAAAGACAAGTGTATGAGATATGAATTAGATAAAAGTACGGAGTTTGTAGGAAGTACTCCACTACCTAACCTGAAGGAATGCAAGTGACCCTTCTGTGACAATTTAATGTAAAATGGAAATAATGTCACCTGTCACAGAGATATTTTGAGAATTACCTGTGGGGAGTCTGAACACAATTTCTGGTATCTATATACCAAACACTCGATGGCAATAGCTAAAATGATTTTTACTATCAATATTAAACAATTGATCCCCACTACCAATTTCTATATTCATTAAAAACAAGGATGGGAGGGAGGAATGTTTTTTTTTTTAGTCATTATTTTTAATCTGTCAGTTCTTAGTTTATTGTTCTCCATATTGTAGCTACTGGACATGATGTTTACAAAAGAAAGCAATTTTTTTAATAGAGGTAGCACTTAATATTTTCTATTTAGCTTTGGTTGGTAGAAGTGTAATAGAATATTGTAAAAGCATTAAAGTTAGTGTAATGTTGCTGAGAAGCATTCAAAAGGGAACAACTCAAGGCAACATACTTAGTGTCATGGACTAGCAGAGCTGAGAGAGACCTACCATGCCTGAATGCAAGTCCATCCCTTTGCAGAGACTTGCGAGAAGTTGCTTGCCCAAGACCCTTCAGGTACTGGCTAGGCATCTCCATGGGGACAGTTAACCAGTTTGAATCATGAATGAGAACACATGAGTTGACCCTCCTGTGGAAGGATGATGTGTCTTCCTTCCCAAAGACAGAATGAAAATTACAGGAATGTGGGCTTTAGTAATAAAGTAATTAGATTCAGGAGTCATAGTTTACCAGCCTCTTTCGTGAATTCCTTCTATCCTTATAACAGAGTAAGATTCAGTTGCCATCTTCAGAGACATTATTTATCTTATCAAAGTAGTAGGTCTTGCTGTCAATGCCATTGTGACTCTAAGTGACCTACTTTTCCTACATTAAAATCCACATTTTTGGGGAAATAGATCATCTTAAGTTTTAAAACAACAAGCAGACTAGTTTTAAAACAACAAGCAGACTTCTTTAAGTAAAGAACATAATTGATTGCTTTTACTTTTATAAGCCATCCATTACCCCTTTAAAGCTTTCATAAAGTAGCAAAAACTCCTTCATCTGCTTACATCCCAGTTGCATATTCAGGTGATAAAAGTATCACATCTAGAATTGGAATAAATGAGTTTGGGGATTATTTCCTCTGTGTGATCTTGAAGACAGTATTTTGTCTGTACACTTGTGTCTGTTTGGTGGAGACATTTTATAAGGATGGTCCATGCCAGTGAAAATTCCAAGAGGGAAATGAACTCGCAGGTAGAGTGACCAGGGCACATATTCAAAGAGGTTCTCTTATTCCTGGGGCCTCTAGGACAGAAATCAGCATTTCATGTTAGTTGTATAGATAATGGGCAGAAGATCTTGTGTGCGTGTGTGTGCATGCGTGTGTGTGCGTGCATGTGTGTGCGTGTGTGTGTCTGGTGTGTGGGGGCGAAATACATTGACTTGTTCCTATAGCTGATTTAGGTCCTTTACATAGGTCCTGGCCCAGAAAATTCCCATCTCTTCCTGGTTGCTCTCTCAAGAAAAGGTTAATTACCTCCTCAACACCTCTTTACAGCTCTGCTAGCATTCACTGTGGAGATAGAACTTGGTTCTGAACACCATTTCTCGATATGCAGGTGCTTGATTAGTATCCCAGAGTTGATTGCTTTCTTTTAACTCAGATTCTACTCCTTTTAGCTAGTGTTTTAAAGGGAATGCCCCCTCTTTCCCTTAACCTTACAAAAAATTTTTTTTAAAAAAAGGAAAAGATTTTAATAGATTTTATAAACTTGAAGTGAGATGTACAGGTTCCCCAGCTCCTTCCTCCCAGGAAACAAACTCCTGTGTTTGCTCTTTGCTGTTCCTTTTTTTCCCCTGCCTCTGTCAGCTTAGGTAGGAAGTTCTACCAGGAAAATGACACTTTGGGGGCATGTCCTTCAAGGTCATTCCATGATGGGTAGTCATTCAGCCTCACTCTCCTCTTGCTGCCTGCTCCCTTTGGCTTGCACAGATGGCCAGGCAGTCCTAGCAGATAGACTCCCAGAAGTTTGGGAGATTACTCAGAATCTTCAAGGATGCCCTGCTTTCATGGATGCCAGGATGTCCTGATGCTTGTCTGAGAGCAGAGGCCACTGGGCACTGAGCTAGAGCAAGCAAAGCACAGCAGCATGTGCCAGAAGCAGGAGGCCATGGCTGCCTAGTGCTCCAGGTCAGGGCAGCTTGTCAATATCATTAATGAAGCCAGCCACACACCGCTAGTGTAATTCAAGTGGAGGCCTGGCTAATAGGCCCCTAGAGCAGCCACTGACCAGTTTCTCTACTGGAATACAAAGAGCTTATCAATGGTGTCATCTGTATTGTTGACACTAAGTAAAATAATTCCTTGGAAAAGTTCAAAATTAGCTTTTAAGAATGAAGAATCGTTACAATTATAGCAGAGGTAGCCAGCTGCTGCTGCCCCTAGCTCCCGCCTCCATGCATCTTCTCACTCGACTGCATTTGGAGTTGAGGTGCTTGTTTCTTTTATGGTTCCTAAACCTGAACATTTTTATTCTTTGGCTTTGTGAAAGGTGTGTCAGACTGTCTTTATGTGGGCAAATGGGGAAGCTGATACATGCTAGGGTAGATATCCTTCAAGAATCTTGCTACCAGGCTGATTTCTGCTTCTATTTGGGAGGACACTCTCACCATTAGTATCTTTTCTTTTCCCCAGATAATGCTGGTAATGGCCCAAGGAAAGTCATCACAAAAATATGCAGGTGACATTGGGGGCATGGGGTGAGTGTGGGTTAATGAGTGGGAGCCAAACTCAGGTGGGCACTATCCTAGATTGTGTTACCGTAATTTTACTGGGTTTGTTGTCAGGCAAAATTGCAGAAAGAATTTTAATGACTCAGGAAAGTAAGTTAAAAGAGGCAATTTATTTAGAGTAACAGATGAGAAATAAAAAGATTAAAAGTAAGAACTCCTTGGAAGAGTTCCAGGGAGGGCCAAAGACACAAAAATAGATTTCCCCATTGGTCATGCTTTGTACTTCCTCTCTGTGATGAAAATCTACATGACCATCATATATGAGATTTTATGTGGACACATGTTTTCATTTATCTTACACTATATATATATATATATATATATATATATATATATATATATATATATATATATATATATATATAAACTAGGAATCACGCACACATATATATGTCCCTAGTTTGATTGTTTGATTACTCGTTCTTTAGGTTACTTATGCTTAACCTTTTGAGAAACTGTCTGAATGCTTTCCAAAGCAACTTTTTCATTTTACATTGCCACCAGCAATACATGAAGATTTCAGTTTCCCCACATTCCCACCAACACATATTTCCTCTTTAATTTTCCTTTTGGCCTAATTAAAAATAAATAAATAAATAAATAAATAAATAAATAAATAAATAAATAAATAAATAAATAAATAAATAAAGTCATCCTAGTGGGTATGTGGGGTATGTGACTGTATTGCACTATGGTACTCACTTGCACTTCTCTAATGCAAATTATACTACTGATGTCTAACTTCTTTTCATGCACCTAAAGTATCTCCTTTTGTAAAATGACTCCCAGGTCATCTTTAAAATTGAATTTTTTTGACTTGTAAGACTTCGTTGCAGATTCTGGAAAGAAGTCACTTTTTACATACTAGATTTGCAAATATAGTTTCACACTGTGTGGCTTTTCCTTTTAATTTATGGATTGTATTCTTAAGAAATGTAAAGACTAAATTACCTGCTCGTGGATAAGAAGAATTAACATTATCAAAGTGGCAATCTTGCCAAAAGTAATCTACAGATTCAATGCAATTCCAGTAAAAATTCCAATGACATTCTTCAAAGAGATAAAGCAAAAACCTCTAACATTTTATGGAATTAAAAATAACTAGAATAGCCAAAGCTCTTCTGACCAGAAAAAGAGAGAATGGAGGTATTTCACCTCCAAACTTCAAACTATATTACAAAGCCGTAATAATTAAAACATCTTGGTACTGGAATAAAAACAGACATGCAGATAATTGGAATAGAACAGAATACCCAGAAATAAAGCCACACATGTACCATCAAATAATTTTTGACAAATGGGAGAAACCTGTACAATGGAACAAGGATAGTCTCTTTAATAAATGGTGTTGGAAAAACTGGACCATTATATGCAAAAAATTGAAACTATACCACTCCCTCACACCATGTACAAAAATCAACTCAAAGTGGATAAAAGACTGGCATGTAATACTTGAATCCATGAACTACATAGAGGAAAGTATGGGCAAAACATTCTAAGACCTACACCTCAGGAACCTCTTTCTGGACATGACTAGGGATGCCAAAAAAATGAAGGACAATAAAAATAGCTAGGACTACATCAAATTTAAAAAAGTCTTCTGTACATCAAGAAACTATAAACACAACAAAAAGGAAACCCAACTGAATGGTAAAAAATCTTTGTCCTACACACAAGTGATTAACTACAAGAGATTTTCATTTGGAGAAAGTCCTTTTGATCTAGTTTTTCACTTGCTGCTTGTACCTTTTCTGTCATATTTAAGAAACCATTGCCCAATCCAAAGTTGCAACGTTTTTATCTAGGCTTTCTTCTAAAAGTTCAAGGTTTTCCATTTAGTACTTTTATTCATTTTAAAGTTAATCACAGTATATGGTATGAGGTGGGAGGTTCAGCTTCTTTCAACTACATATGGACTAACAATCGTTCTGATATCATTTGTTAAAAAGACTGGTCTTTCTCCTATTTGGTTGTTTTAGCATTCTTACAAAAATAAATTGTTTATAAATGTGAGACTTGTTAGATTTTGAATTATATGTCATCCTATCTATATGCCAGCATTTCTCTGACTTGATTACCGAAGCTTGGTAGTAAGTTTTAAAATTGGAAGCATGAATATGAGCTTTTGCATCCTTTTTTCTCCATTTTCTGACTAATTTTGGTCTTGAATTTTCAAATGAACTTAAGAATAAGATGGTCAGTTTCTGCAAAGGAGTCAAGTAGAGTTTTGACAAGGTCTTAAATAAATCTTAACTGAAGCACAGAGCAGAGAGAGGGAGCAGGGTAACATTTGAGAAGGGATAGGGACAAGAGATTAAGATATTTCACAGGTGTCAAGGTGGTAGGAGAATACCAGGGTAGGCAATTATATATATATATATATATATATATATATATATATATATGCACATACTATATGTGCATATAAGTTAAAATTAATTAATTCAAAATAAATAAATATTAGATCAATTTGGAGAATATTGCTATTTTGACAATATTACATTTTCCAATTCATGAACACACAATTCTGTTGATTTATGTTTTCTTTAATTTCTTTCAGTTATATTTTAGTTTTTAAAGTATATTTTTAAAAAATATTTTGTTAAACATATTTTAATGTTATTGTAAACTTTTCTTAATTTCATTTTCAGATTTTTGTATTGCATGTGTATAGAAACAATTGATTTTTCTGTATTGAGCTCATAGTCTGCTACATGGTTTATGTTCTACAAAATCACTAAACTTGTTTATTTATCATAATTGTTTTTCAGGATTGTCTTTATTTCTTCTGATTCTCTTTATAATAGATTGTGTCATCTACAGAGAAATAGATTTACTTCTTCCTTTTCACTCTGGATGACTTCGTATCATTTTCTTGGTATAATTGCTCTGACTACAACCTTCAACATGACATCAAATAACAGTGGTTAAGCATTCTGTTAATCCAGAATGTACTTAACTACAAAAGTAAATATTATGTTTGGTAGTGGGGAATTCAATTAGAGGTAGACTATCAGAATGAAATCATTTAAATATGTTGCTAAATTGATGTTTTGTCTGGAAATATAGTGAGCAGAGATGTAAGGTACACATTTGTGCGGTCATATTCATAGCCTTGAGAAAAATTAGAATACTAAGCTATACCTTTTAATTGGTTTCTAATATGAATTGCCTTTCAAATTTGGCCTCTTTTCTTGAAGGATGCTGTTTTTAACACATGTAGGAACTGACAAGTGAATAGCAGTTTATTTAAAGGTACTAAGTAGAAAAGCTTGACCTCAAATTGCAATGATTGAGAAAAATAATATAATTTTCTTCATTTTCATGAAGGATTATCATCAAGAAAAAACACTGGATTTTTTATGTTACAAGTTGGTGAGATTTAAAGTAATAGATAGCTATTAAGTGTAAAAATATCTTTAAAAAACCCCATTATTTCATATTAAAGTGAACTTCTAGTTAGTTTAATAAGCTCCTTTTTATAAATTTTCTGAATTGTCCATACAAAATAAAATTTCAACTCAGAAGTTTCATGATCTTAAGAATTAAATCAACTTTATTGAAAAGGTCGGTTACTATCAACCTTTAAAGTTACCAAAAGATGTCTTTGAAATTAATTAAATTTTAAGACATGCATTTCTCTACCTTGGGTCTCTTGGAGTGTACACATGGATTCAGAGTGACATTTCCTCTTTGACAAAAAAAAATCAGCAATTCAAACTGGCCGATTTTCCATTTAAAGAATACTAAACAAGATAAATCTGATTATTCACTGGAGCTAACCCTCTGCCAAAAAAGTTCAGCCTTGAATGATGCCAGGTTTCCTCCCTGGCCATCTGTTGGGCCTGGCTGATCTTCCTGCGAATTCGAGCGCTTCCTGTTTCAGATGCTTTTGAATTTCTGTTCCCTGGATGGTCCTTCCATCCCCAGCAACATTATAAGCCTGTCTAGCTCCTGCTCCCTCTTTGCTTTGACACTAAGGTTTCTTTTTTTGGATTTACAACAATACAGTTTCTTTAGAGGTGAATGCCTTGCCTTGAGGAGAATGTTAATATACATTCCCTTTGTTCTTAATTAGATTCCTTCAAGGGAAAACCTCCTGGCCTGGTTTATTATCTAGCTTTGTCAAAGCTTGTCTGTTTTATCTAAACACTTTGAAGAAGTCTCTTCACCCATATACTTCTTGAATGCTTACAATATAGATGTTCATAGTACTGGTCAATTGGAAAAGCGTAGAAGTGAATTGCAGAGATAAAGAAAGGCCCTAAGATAAATTGCTACTAGGGGATGGGTGAAGAGAGAGAAGGAGAGACTGAAAGGGTGTAAGGGGAATGAAGGATGAGCAGAAGAAAGGAAAGAAGCAACAAAGTGAAGCTTTCAGAATTACAGAGACCACAACTCTTGTTGTGCCAATGCTCTCTAGTTACTATTCAGTTTGTGGCCCCAATTCTGCTTCTGAGAAAATGTAAGATTGTTGTTTTGACAGCCATCAAAAGGTGAGAATAGAGGGATAGAAAAATTCTCCCTGGAGAGTTCTAAATGGTTAGTGATAAGTGTTCCTTCCTGTCTGAATTGCAGTACCCCATATCCAAACCACTGAGGACATTCCCCCCCCACCCCCTCTGAAAATAAAACTGTTCTTATTTTCCCCAGCCTCCAATGGATTGTCAATGTAACTAAGAAACCTAGAGTGTTGGAATGTGAATGGAGCTAAGAAACTGAGAGTTCATTGAATAGTTAACTATTGCTTCTGGTTTATTGGGGTTTCTAGAAATCTTCAGTCAGTCTCTTGGTTCTTGCTACTCACATAGCACTCAGGAGGCAAGGTGACATACAATCACCTGGTGGGGGTTCTTAACAAACAAACTGGGATCTAATTCTGGGTTTGCAGATGTGCATATCAGTTCCTGACATTAATCTTGCCCCACCATCAAAACTAATGCACCCTGGCCTCCAGAGTAACATGACCCTCTATAAGTCAGATGACTTCCTTGGAGGGGGATCCACCCTTTGGTTGTGAATCTCCTGGATCAAGTACTAGTAAGAATAGACCTGCTGCTTGATAGCCCTGGTGTTCCCATTTACCTGCTAACACTCAAACTGGATTTCTTCCCCAGGGTTTGGGACTAATCAGATAGACATTTTTGAATACTTACTATCTTAATCTTCCCATTTATCAAACCTTGTGGAGTTAGTCTCCCCAAAATGGTCAGGTAGACTTTTCTCAATGTGCCCAGAATAGGCCTGAAGAATGTAACTGGCAGGGGCAGGGTTGTGGTGGTGGGGAGGTTGGATCTCATTCTAGTTATAACTTTACCGGTAAGCATATTCTCTCTCTAATAATAAAAATGGAATAACCCCTTTCTTGTGCATCACATGAAATCTCCTAAACTCAGCATGAATATCCCCAGTTTGCTCTCTCATAATTGTCAATTCTTCATATGTATGCTATTAAACTGATTTTTCCTTTGTTCAACAAACCAATACCATTTTGATTACTATTCCAACTCTAGAGGAACACAGGGATTACAGGACTATTACAGGAATCCAACATCCTCATATGTTACAATATTTCATCACCATTACCAATGCTGTCCATTCTCATGTTTTACTTTATTTTATATATGCATCTCAGCTTTGACCTCTGTCTGTGTTTTTAAATGGGAAGTCAAAGTTATAAGTAGATAATTAACTGTCCACAGAGTAAGGAAATATGACACTGTTCTCAGGAATAGGAGCAAATGCCTTTGGAAAAAGGTAACATTTAGGGTTAAACATATGACCCTTTTTCTTAATAGGTATGGATGGTTAGAAGTACCGACAGGACAAGTGACAATTAGGACTGTCTATTTTCAAAAACTTTATGAGTGAAGATCTAGGAAAAGCAAAATCTCTAGGGGTGAGATCTGAGACCCAGCATCTATCATGACCTGGGTTCATTTACCCTAGCACATGTGACAGCAAAATTCTTGTTGAGTGTTTTCAAAACCACCTATGTGTGTTTCATTCTTAGCATGAACAGGTGAGAAAAGGGAGGAACTAAGATAAACATGTTGTCTACTTTGGGAAACCTTGGGTCGACCCTTAGTAGAGAGGGGTCAGGACTACCTGGATATGAATGCGCTGGGTGGAGGACTTGAAGGACTTTCATTGGTTTGCAGACAATCCTCTTTCTCCTAATTACCTCCTGAGGATGGCTACAGGAAGCACATTGGGGGTCCAGCTAAGCATTTCAGGTTGTTTAAGTGATGTGGGAGCTACAATATATAAATATGTTCTAAACATCCTCTGCTTTATGGAGAGCTGCACACATGGAGCCAAAAGGAAGGAGATGTGTCTTATTTAAGCTTCTTTTTACCAAGGTCCCTCAACGACTTCAGCCCTTAATGAGGAAAGGGGCTGGGCCTTTAGAAATGCTTTAGATGGAGTATTTATAGGAACCCAGATGTACCAGTTGTCTCCCTTACGTATTACTGCCCTGATTCTTCAGTGCACAAGATGAATAATTTACCAAAAAGCACATGTAAGTATCTCTTTATTATTCATTATAATGAACTGAGACAGGAGTAATTCTCTACTCTGCTGGAATCCCCTAGGGCTTAACTTTACCAGACTCTGCTTGCTTTCCTACAGTTAATTTGAGTGGAGGGAGAGTCTTCTCTCCGGACATGCCATGCCGTCTCACTAGGACTCGAGCTAGTTGAGGTGTGCATATGGGGAAAGCAGTTTGGGAGGGCCGAGACCAAGTGATGACAAGGATAGTGTAAGGTCAAGTTTTCAGAGCACCGACAGCAGATCTGTTGAGTAGACCTGGTAATGAAGCGTTACAAGGGAACTGTCGAAAGAATAACAAGAACTGGTACTCTTGAGTGCTCATAAAGTGCATGATTATATTCAATAGTCACCTGAACACAATGCAGTCAAGACATACAATTATCAGGTGAAATATATGAATTAAATAAATAATACAATTTTTCCAACCCATCTGAGAATTTATCCTAGTTAAGAATATTTACCTCTCTACCTCTTTCTCTCCAAAGTTTTCATGGATCGACATTTTTTACTAGGCACTGTAAGCTCAGCCCACTTGACATTTTGCACACGTTTGCAGTATGTTGCATATGTGTTTCTATACTTTTCTCAGCCCACGAGTGAAATGAGGAAGACCGGAGGAATTCAAGGGGCTGTCTGGTTAGACTTTCTTTTCTTTTAGTTCCCCTGAGCAAATCAAAGAGTCCCAGAAATGAAGAATACTCTCTTTTTCTCTGACTGGCAACTCTACACAGAACTCTAGGTGATATCAAGTAAAAGCAGCAGTAATCTGGACTTGAACTGGAAACATTTACAAAAGTTCATTGTGTGACTTTATTGCCCCCAGGGAATCTTTCTTCTGATGCTTCACTGCTCAAGAAAAGAAGTGGGTTTTTTTGTTTGTTTGTTTGTTTTGTTTTTTGACCTACCTTGTATTGTACTTTTAAGGGAAGCTAGTTTGCATAATCTATATAAAATAAGTCACTGTTCTGGAAGAGATGATTGGCTTATTAAAAATATATTATATTTATTTTTATACATCCAGAGTTTAAATTCTACAGGAGAAGGGCTTGTAAGAATAGAGAAACGCTGGTGACAATATCACTTCTTCCTCCTTCTATACTGACCCTGCTGTCTGTTTAAGGAGAGTTTTATTTTTTAAAAGCTCATAATAAAATTGCATTTAGATCTGTAGCCTGTTCAACGTTGATGGCATAAGAATGAATCAAGCAAACTCACTGGCCATAGAGCCACAGTCACTTAACTACACACACTGTCTACTTCAAGACACCATGGACTGAGGAATGGGATCCAAAGAGGATCACCTCTTTGAAGTAGTTAGCTAATTCATGTTCTAAGCTTTATGACTGACATCTGTTTCTGTGTAGGTAGGAAAATGAGCACTAAGAGAAAGTCAAAATTATTATAGGGCTTGGGATAGCAAGAGTCTTAATTTTACCAAAGTACAGAAGTCTAATGGCAGTCATATATTGACTATTTACTATGCTCACCATAGTCTATGATTTTTAAAATCATAATGTTTCCTTTGAGACAGCGGATGCTCATGAAAGGTCCAGATTTTAAGAAATTATGGACTTGTCATTTGGACTGGAACTCCTTACCTCTTATTAAAACATTTCTCTCTTATCCAGTATGTTCACAGAAATCCCATATATTGGATAAAAGTGAATCAATTCTTAGCATTTTTTTTGGTTTTATGAATAAATCAATCTTCTAGCAGTCTCTACTATGCTTCACCTGAAGCCCGAAGGGGAGGGGTTTGCTTATGCACAATTCTAGGGAAAGAAAAATAACATTGAGGTTCTGGCTGTCTTTGAGATCCCGTGACCCCTTACATTATATGTAGGGCGGCATTTGCAGGGAACTCTGCAGGCTGTAATTTCTGCTGTGCCACAGTCGTAGCTCCCACGGTGCTCATGCTAGGAGCCTGTGGCTGACTTACTCCATTCTTCAAAAAGATATCAAGCTCCCCAGACTCTCTGCTTTTAATATAAAATTTTAATTTATACTTTTCTGTAGATGATACTAAGACAGACATGGCCGTGAGTAAATATGTCAGGATAATCTATTGAGTGGAATTAAAATGGTGTGTGCTTGGGAAACATTTTAATTTCATCTTGCTCACTTTTTGCCAAGTATAATGAACA
Organism: Uropsilus gracilis; assembly: GCA_004024945.1. Classification (NCBI taxonomy): domain Eukaryota; kingdom Metazoa; phylum Chordata; class Mammalia; order Eulipotyphla; family Talpidae; genus Uropsilus; species Uropsilus gracilis. The sequence continues at coordinate 36,583 of PVHY01001515.1, read as the reverse complement.
AATTGTGAGCCTGAATCTTAAAGCTATTAGGAGGTGGAGGAAGGGACAGCAGAGTGGGAGTCAAGCAACAGATAAATCACGTGAATTGTGCTGGGTGGCTGCTCAAAGGCATCCCTGACTAGCCAGGGGGCAACTTCTGGAACAGCTGTCTATGACAAGCAGGCAGGTGGGAGAGCGAGCATCCTCCTTACCTTTTACAGCTCCGTGTGGAATTCTGCACCACAGGCAAGAACCAGAAGACCAAGAAATATTGGGCTGGATGATGGAGAAGGGAAAACTTTTATCTTTCTAATCCTAAAATACACCTTTCTTCTTTAGTCAAAGACTCATTGCTTCTGAAATGGCTTTGCCTTACTTTCTGCAACAAAGTCACAAAGGAAGAAGATAAAGGAAAAGAGGCATTCCAAAGCCACTTGATGACTCCAAACTTAAGACAATAAGCTCCCCACGATGTGCCTAGTGCACTATCCTCAGTGGGGACCCTCTGCCCAAAACTGTGCTTATCTTTCATCCACCCAAGACTGCACTCTACTGCTGCCTCTGGAAAACTGCCTGGCCAGCTAGTGGTGTCTCCAGGTGTCAGGAGTGAGATCTTCAGACTAGTAGTCAGTTTTTTCTTTGGTATCCTGCAGTTTCTGAATGGTCAGTATCTCTTTAAGGAAAGGAATGTATCACTTTAAAGTTCTGACCTAAAGTCATTCACTCAGTCACAATCCTATCCCTATTCCCTTGCTCTCTCAACCCCTCTGGCACTGACACAGTTTGTCTTTGATTTCAGTAATGTCTTAGTCTGCTTAAGAGTGAAATGGTTACATCTCTCATTCTTCTTGACCGAGTTTTGTCCTATTTCTAGCATGCAGCTGCCCAGGAGAAGGCCACTACTGCATAAACCACTGATGCCTATGGGCCAACTGAATTCTCTCTCAGGTGTGCACAATTGTATTGATTGATCTCTCAATTATGTATTTTTAGAAATACAGCATTTTGCCAACCACTGGTCATCAATCTAGGAACCAGCCCATCAACTACTGTGTCAACACACTGTGAATGAGACCTGATAAAAATACAAAGTTAAAGTTGTCTGCGTGGCTTTAGCTGAGAAAATAAACCTCAGAGGGAAATGAAATCCCATTTCAGAACTCTACATAGGTCAAGTGCAGAATACTTCTGAAGAATGAAAAATTTTCAGAAAAAAAATTATATTAGAAGGGAAAGAATGCATAGGTACAGCACTGGATGGATTTGCCAGGGAATGCAGAAAATGTAAATCCCATGTTATTTCTGATCTATTAGCTGACAGAGTAATTTGTCTTGAAACTGGGCTCAAACAACCCTAAATCAAATTCCATTCTTTATGGATTTGAAATACAGAAAGAGAAGGCTTCAGAACTCTTTGGCTAATGATAAGTAAATGGATTCAGAATCACTTGGTGAACAAATAACTGAGATTGAATTATATTTTTGCAAATGAAGCAAGAGTTCTCTGTTGGTAATAAAAGTCTCTGTTTAAAGAAAATTTACTATTTGCCAGGTTCAATTATGACTCTTGTACATGTTTTAATTCATTCAGCCTAGTAATAACACTGAACAACTGGGTACTAAATATGTTCATCCCGCTTGATAGAGGGGGAAGTAGAGGTCTGGGAGGTTAAACTAAAATCTTGTTCTAGTCTCACCTATCATAAGGAGCAGAGCACTTCTCTGTTGCAAAGGACCTCTTCTTCACCCCACAGCTATACCATCTCACTAAAGCTCAATTTCCACATACCACTGAAGCTCAAGAAGCACTCTGGACCTCCATCATTAGTGTCTGAATACCATTTTTCCTTCTACCTTTACCTCAAGCCCCCTACCAATTTCTAATACTGAGTCCTTTCAATTTTCATTCCTCCTTATGCATGACTATTTTTCAGCTCCTATATTTTTATTTTTTTATCTTGAAGTATTTTTGTTACTTTTTCTTGAAGTATTTTAGAAATACACTTGCAAAACCAGTGCTGAGTTCCCTATACCCATTCCCAGCACTCACCATCATTAACTAATCAGAGTACAATTATCAAAACTAGAAAATAAGATTGGTACAATACTATAAACTGAACTACAGACTTCTATATATATTTTGTCAGTTTTTACATTGCTCTTCTTTTTCTAGTCCAGTATCTGATCTATGAGTCTACATTATATTGCTATTTCCTCTTTCTCTTATAGTTAATGATAGTACGTCAGTCTTCCTGGTCTTTGGTAACCTTGAGATTTAAAAAGTACTTGTTAGTCATTTTTTATTGATTCTTTTTATTGTTTAAATAGAATTTGGTGGGAATTTATTTTGTCAAATAGTTTTTTAAAATTATATTATTTATTTTATTTTACATTGTTATCCAACCCAGGGTTCTCCCACTACCTTATCATCTGTGGACCATCTTAGTCTTTGTACCTCCATGAGGGCTTCTTTGATGATTCTTCATAATTATATTTTTAGTAAGATATTTGCCTCAATGGCAATATTACTTGATCAGTGGTCCATATGGTAGGTGCTGGGTTTTTCTCTTAATGACTAAGAAATATCTAGGTGGATATACTTTGAGATTGTATAAATATCTTGTTCTCAGAATTGCATCCATTAATTTTAGCATCCAGCAGTGGATCTTGCCTACAACATCTAACTAGTGAAGTTACTGTGGAGACAACTGTAAGGAAATTCTTTCTTTCTTTCTTTCCTCCCTCCCCCCTTGTTTGACCTCATGAATATTTATTTTATTCTTTTGGTGATCCAATGTTCACATTTATTTTATTGCTTAGAAAATGAAGTGCCTAGAAGCCATCATATCCCAAACAATAAGTACATTTAGTTCCTAATCTTGATTCTTAAATACTATTTTCCAATAAAAACAACCAGGAATTCTTGGAGAATAGGAGATGACAGGTCTGGTTAGGGAAAATATAAGATCTTGGAGCATTTTATGGCTCTAGGGAGGAAGAAGAGATATTCTCTTAAAAAAAAAAAACAAACATGGGGTATATCTAAAGGAAATAGAAATCAAACAGAAAGAATAAATTCTTGATGTCCAGAGCTGGGACAATTTTCAGTTCCCTTAGACCTTGGCTTCTTCTTGCTTATCTGGCATACCTTAACAGTATACGAACCCAACCAATCACATTCATGCTGCTTGTGGTGGCGCAGCTGAGTTGTAATGGAGAAGGGTATTGCCACTCTACTGGCTGAGTATTGCGCTGTAACTCTTTGATCATCAGTGGGTCTTCAATATCATATATGAATTTTAATATAGCTTTCTAGGAATGTGACTCTCATTTTCTGCACTTAGCTATTTTACTTCCTTATGTACCACCTTCCCCTCTCTCCTCCTCTCCTGTTATCCTTCAACTACTGACTTTTCCCTCTGCTTTGAGAAAAGAGAAAGCATGTCTCAGTAACCTCCTTGCCTTTCTACAGTCAGATTCATACATATATCTATGTTTCTATTATTTTTTTCTTCTCATGTGATGTAACAGCCAAAATACCATTTCTTCTTGTGTTTTAGGTTCCATATTTTTTTCATTTTTAGTGCAGTTTCTCTCAGTGTGTTATCCCCTTTCTCACTCGTCATTACTTGCATCCTATCAACAAGATCAGTCCTCTCTCTATATATACTGATTACTGCATTGCCAGATTTTGGTCCTTATTCACAGTGGCATCTTGAATGCCACAAACCTATGCTCACAGAACATCCACAGAAGTACAGAGTTGGTTCAAAATACAGAATTTTGGTTCCCACCCAGACCTAATGGATTAAGAAGACATACAGGCAACTTGTGAGCATTTGAAAATTCAGACGTCCTGCCTCCCCAGCAGGTATCCAGAAAACATTTATAAAATGTTTTTTGTTTCTTGGTGGGTCTCATCTCCACAGTTTCTGCAACATTTTGTTGCTCCTTCAGTCATGCTTCAGGTTTTTGGCTTTTCACCAAGGATGAGGAAACGGATCCAGAAAAGAAAAAAAAATAAAGAAAAAGAAGACTAAAAGGGCTAAACATGGACAAACAACAAAAAGAAAGCAAAGTGACCAGAGGGATGTGGTATGGTGGGGTATTCCCATGGGGATCAGTAAGTATACAATCATGTATTTAAAAAAATCCAAAACTAAAATTAAAAAATTTTTAAAAAATTATAAAATGAATACCTAATCCTTCAATATCACTCATAGAACAAACAGAAATCCTTTGAAAAACCTGGTCTTTCTGTCTCCCTATTCTCTTCCCCCCTTGCTGCCAACATTCCTGAAAAATGTCGGTTAAAATAATGCCATTATTACTCATCAATTAAAAATGACAAATTTGATGAATTTATGGAAATCTGGATGTACCTAGAAGAAATCATTCTAGCAGAAACGAGTCAGATAGAAAGGGACAGAAACCAAATGGTTTCACTAATATATGGTCAACCAAATGAAAGTGCACAAGGGGAGAATGGTGACCAGCTGGAGCGCATGGGAAGGGGAGGCGGTGGGTGACCCCCAGGGACTGAAATGATGTGAAATATATATATAAATAAAAAAATTATTAAAAAAACCACTTCACGCCCGTTTACTCCTTCCCCTTTCCTTCACAATGACCCTCAGCCCATTTCTTAAGTTGCAGACCCTCTTGTCATGTGACTATTCTCTCATGTTTACTGGAATTAGTTATCCCTTCTGTGGTTTCTGCCTCTTGTCCTGTTTGTTCTCCAAAGGAAGTCCAGCATATTTTTATAAAATGCATAATCAAGTTCATGGCATACCTCTACTTACACCTGTTTGGGGGTGCCTATTAACCTAGACTACAATAAATTACTAGAAACACATGCTCCTCCTGATCTCTGAGAATCTGCCCTTGCCCCATCTGTCTGGCTTGGGTTACTAGGGCTTCCCGCTCTTCCTCACCTGAGTCCACTTTAGTCCCAGGGCCTGCGCACCTGTTCTGCCCTACATCTAAAAACACCATCTGCATTCCACAGCTGTGCCTGGTTTACCTCTAGCTCGGTTTTCAATGGTAGATTAATTACCATACCTATCTCTAAAGCATGTATATGAGCATGACTTCCCACACCATCCTCTGTACATGACTGTCCTGGTGGTCAGTTCAGTTTACCTTGTAGTTACAATGGCAACTACAGATGTATGGGGCCAGTGGGTATGGATTTTTTGATGCTTCTGCAAATCTGAAAGTACTTTTATATTCAGAATCTTATCCCGAGGGCCTACTGGAATCCCTGGCACTGAGTAGCTACTTTCCAAGTTTTTGTTAAATAAATGGGTGGATTTGTACTCTTTGTTCTTTCCATGAATGGGGCTGAGTATCTTTTTAATACTCTTGTAATCTAATATTTGTCTAAGATCATAAGATTCTTGAAGGCAGGCACTATCTCCTAGTTGCTGTGTTTATGTTGGTTTTGCCTCTGTGTCCTTGGGAAACTAGTGAAGTTACACACACTGAAAGAATACGTACACACTCTCAAAGAAATCAGCTTAATCGCCCATTATTTTGTTCAGACAGATTTCTCTTTCCCTTCTGCCTACCATTTTTTTTCATAATTGTGTTCAGCTCCTGTGCTTTACCTTCTGTTCCTGTGATGGGAATTCCCCTCCTTTCTTCTCCCAAAACCATGCTTCTATGGCTGTAAGAAATACCCCCCTTTTTGCATAGCCATCTTGCCATATAAATCACTCACTTCACATTCCTTCATGGTGTTAAATGGTATGTTCTGAGTTGTCTTCACCCAACTGCCTCCCTAGCATGAAGATGGCCCCTGTGTGGGTGGGTACAGGAAGTTCCACTTGCCCACTTGGGGATACCGTGAGCACTGTTCTGATGGACTCATCTATCATACGTCGTGGCTGAAACCACAGCACATCATCATCCTGCAGCTCATTTTCTACTTCAAGTGATACCATTTTCAGAACACCCTGCACCTTCCTGGTTTTGTTTCAAGTGCTCTATTTCCTCCAGGGCCATTCTGTGTGCACATGTATGCGTTCTCTCCTCTTCCATGGATAGCACTTTTCCCCTAACACACACACACACACACACACACACACACACACACACACCCTGCTGTGTGTTACTGTGATGCCCCCACTCCAGCTGCCCATGGTGTGGTGCCATTTGCAGTCACAAACTGCCAGAGATTTCACCTGTCCCCAGCCTGCAGCATCAGTCTCCACCCTACTGAACAGTACTTGGCCTGAGCCCTTTCAAAACAGCTTCCATCCTCCCCTCTCTCCTCAGTTCCTGGTTCCTCTGTACACTCTGCTCCAATAACTTATCAGTAAATATTAGCTCCAGCAGAGTTATTACTCCCATTGAATTTTTGACTCTTCAAATCATAAAGTTTCCCCTTACATAATTTAGGGTGCTTGTTGGTGCTCTAAAGATGGCTGTATTTGTAACTCAGGAAATAACTGAGTAGTTAAGCTTCCCAGGAGAACAGCTTTGAGCAATTTAGAATACCTTGGGAATTGATCTAAAAATATTTCATTTTCACTTGCCTGCTTTCTTTCCCTTTGAAAAATTCATTTATTATTGGTCTTTCAATTCTCTAAAGCAAGATCTTCCTCCCATTCCTTGAACTGGAATTATCAATGCATTTTGCTACAATGGAGGTTCTTCACTGAATTCAATTAACTCTCAATTTATGAAAACTGAAAAAAAAGGAAATCAAAACACAAAAGCTGAAGGAAAAAAAGTCTAATTTTGAGGGTGAATTTAAAAAGGAAATTTTTTAAAATGTAAAGAAATGTATCTTGGTACTTTAACATTCAATCCCATCACTTTTCTCAGCATTCCTTAAATTGCAGACTCTCTATAAGGCCATTTTAAAGTGTTTCTTATGGGGTGGAGTGAAGACAAGTTAGTTTGAGATTTCCAGTGGTAAATTAGTTTTTTAATTTTATATACATTAAACCATAAAACTGGATAAAAATGCCTTTACCTTATACTTGTATTTGATTCTTAAATCTAAATGATAAAGTAGATATGTATTTAACCACTGATATTAAAAGCATCAATTTAATAAAACAGTTGTTGTTTTATTACAATTAATTTCCAAATTTCAGTGATAATATGATACTGATTGAGAACACATATATAAGTGTGTGCCCTGTGACAACTTAAGTTCTACTGTCTGGGTTCATTCCAATTTTTGGAACCCCAATTTTCAGCTATATCAGATCCTGGCACTGCTCAGTTTTCCTTGATAGAAACGTATTCCTGACACACTGAGTCCCCTTTCTATTTCTCTATTTAGTCTGAAGCAATGGGAGCGGTTCTCTTTGATGTCATTGTAATAATAGACATCTAAATATTCAAATTGATATGTGGTCAAACCACATTCAGAGTATGCACATATTGTATTTTTCCAAAGTATTATAAAAACAAAGGCACTAAATTTAAAAATACAGGTTGAGAACATATGAATGGAATGTGTGTGGAAGAGAGAAACTCACACAGAAAGAGACATACCTACATCTATCTCCACCATCTTATGTGGATTCTTTAAAAAAAACATTTCACAACATAAAAGATATATGGCATGTTGGTTTGATCCATTTATTTATATAGAATTATTGCTGCCACTGCACTTGATCTTAGTCAAAAGGCTGAGAAGCAATGATTGCTGCTACTGCATAAATTAACAACTCCATCATGTCACGTGATTAACTTTTTTAGGCATAAGAATATTTAAGATCTATTCTCTTAGCAAATTTCAGTGTAGAGCATGGTATGAGTAGTTACAATCTTAAGTGGGTTCTTTGGATGCTAAATTGAAAACCGTTGTTTTATCTTTTTCCACTATTGTCATTATCAGTTACCTAATAGGTGCCAGGTGGACTGGGGGGTGGTATTGGTGAGAGACTAAGAACACTGACTTTCCTAAGTGTGTAGTATTGTAGTCTAGTAAACAAATGTCTGCATCAATCCAGTAGTGTCACTTCCATGAAGAAGTCCAAGATCTTCTAAGCCAACATTGCATCACAAAGAGAATGGAAGTTTAGCATAATGAGTGTGCACTAGAGATTAAACTTTATTTGCCACTGTCTCTCATTAAAGCAGAGAGGCAATCAACACTCATATTTTAGGTGTTACCTCAATAACTAGGGTGAAAAAAATCAGGATATTTTTTAGTTAACTCAGTTTCCCAAAATGTCAATTGTCAACTTTTCCAAACACCAATCTCTAATCCTTAGTTAGAGAGGAGTGATGCCATTTGTGAAGCTGGTTTTGAAGACTTGTTCTCTAGAATTTTAAACTACCCCTATGGCTTGCTGTGAATGTAAGCTTCATGTGGTTTTGTTTTTTTAAGTTAGACAGAATGTTCATACCTACATCTTACTGCATTTTCATTTAAGGTTCTATTAATGCCAAAATCTAGCATGCAGGTTCAGAGAGTCTATCCCTAAGCAGAGTCTCAAATAATGCCCCTGGAACCCATGCTCTTGCCAGTCTTTACCCTGCTTTATATTGCACCAATTAGCTCCCTCTAAAATTAATACACTCATTTACTTCGATGCTTTCTCCATCTCAGTAAGACATCGCTTCCAGGGATGAAGCCTTAATCTGCCTGTTTTCTAGCATTCTAAGGTCATGGAATCTTGTGTAATATACCAGTTGAATAAAGTATGGCACTTTTCTATTTTGTACTTACAGAGGTAAAATGTAAAAACTTAAAACTAGCCAGCTGTACTTTTCAGGAAGACTTTATACTTTGAGATCAATTCCAACCAGCCTCTTGTCTGATTTTTTTAAGGCAGTGGTTCTCAAAGAGGAACCCAGAACAAGGCATCCATATCATCTGGGAATTTGTTAGAAATGAAAATTCTCAGTTCCCCTCCAACCCAGGGAGCCAACAAGTCTCCAGGTAGTCATTGCTTAAGGCATGGAGTCCCCTAATAATATCTCCTCTCTGCAACAAAGCAAATGACCCAACCTTTTAGGGTCAAGTTCCATATTTAGTGGGGTTACAAATGATCTTTGCCTGCAAGATATCTTTCCTCAATGTCTTTCAAGACATTTCTTTCGTCTTTCTGATGTCTGTTTCCACTTTCTCTTCACAGATGACTAGAGGTGATTTAAGGATGTTCAAGCCAATTAAAAATAGCTTTCCTGTTCTCCTAAGTTATTTTGTCTCTTATGAGGAAACTAAATAAGTCCCATACATTTGAGGAAACTGAATATACCGGCCAACTCCTGCTGCTGGTGCTTCTTGCACCCTACAGCCAGCACTTTCTTTTTTGAGAAGTAGATCACATCTTTCAACTCTAGCAGGAGAACTCTAGAGTCAGGTTGCCTAAATTTGAATTTTCTGTTCTGATAATGCCTGTTAAGGACATAGGGGAGTTCTTAGATGAGCCTGTTTGTTTCTTCACATGTAAATCATAGACAGCCATAGTATATATCTCAAAAGGTAGTTATGAGAGTCAAATAAGTTAGCAAATGGATGATTCTAACAATTATGCCAGGCACACACTAAATACCATAGAATTTTTAGATACTATTTATGATAACGTGAGTGCTGTATTATTAGGGAATGAGAAGTAGGATGAGCTTGGAATATCAGAATTTTAAATACCTGAGTTTTCAAAATATCTTGAAGGTATCTTTTTTTCTTCATGGATTCTCCCTTATTGAACATCAACATTCTTTTCTGTGTGCTTCTTATTTTTTGAGACGCCAGAACATAACCATCAGCAACAATAGGAAAGGAGTCAGGTTGGAAGAACATCCTTGCACATTGCTGAAGTCTGTTCCCTCTGCCTAAGCATCCAGAGAACAGAGTAAGAATCCTATTGTGGTCGAAGAAAACAAGAAGCATACAATTACACTTTCTTCTGAAATATTATAATATTATGAAGAAAAAAGCTATTCTCAACCATTATCATTATTCTACCAAGTTTCGTTATCATTCACTCGGCGTTAAGACTTAGGAATCAGGCACCCAGTTCTTCCACCTAAGAGAACTGACTTTGATCTGGAACTCCTTCTACTCCATGCCCACACAATTTGCACTGATGACAGCACTGATGGGCTGTCACCCATCTAGGATATAGAGCCTTTTGCTGGTCTAGGGCTGTGAACAGGACACTGAGCGTGCACTGTCTCTGGAGGATGTCATTGAACAAATGTGTTTCAAAGTCAAGCCCTGTGAGATGCTGTAGTCATCTGAACTGTATTCACACATTCCCAACTTACAATTGTAAGTCTAAGACAAGGGTAAATATCCTTTTAAGAGAATACATTTCAAGCGCTCAAATTTCCTAGCATCAATCTTCCTGAGAAAGTACCTAAGTTCAGGCTGTAATTCTTATTTTCCTTTCTATCTACTCCCTCCAAACAAATTGTCCAAGAGAGAGTTTTCCTTTTTTTTCTTGGTCACTTTTACCACTTACCAAGTAGCACATAAGGCATCACTCTTGAAAGAAAGCCCCACAAAAGTCAAGCAAAAAAAAGTCTGAAAACAATGTAACTTGTTCCATCAGTCATACCTCCAGAGCAAGGCTGGCATCTTCTCTATTTGGAGGCTAGAATTTAAGGAGAGATAAGAGCTGTTTGATAGAGGGTGGTGTGATATGGCAATAAACAGTATTTTGATTTCTCCATCTTCCTTAGTATATTGGGGTAAACAAGGTGCTTCTAAATGAAAGAATAACATCTTCCCTTCTTACCTAATCAGATCTGGCAAAACATTAGCAGTGTCCTAGGAAGACATTCGGAAACAGAATGAATCTAATCCTGGATTATAAATCCCTTTGCAAATCAGGCATTTTCCAATACATCACTTTAAAAAAAAATGAAAATATGATGAACTAATTAAATCACCAGTTATGCTAGCATTAAATAATTTTTGAATCAATAGTATATGTGATTTTTAGCATAGATCTTGGAAAAAGTTCAAAGAATTAACTGACATTGCTATATAAGAGTTTTATTCCCATCTTCAGTCTTATGTGAACTAGGTTTCTTTCAATGCAAAATTAGAAATGGAATTGATCCTGAGCTCTATCTGATATTTATCCATGATATAAGAAAAATACCTCATCTGTCCCATTAAGAGCTATATTTCCAGTAAAAGTTTGCTTTTTATATTTAATTGTTACTTAACAGCATGTGCAATCAATATATTTATGTTGTTTTATCAATAGTATCCTTGTAACAATAACTCTTTCTAAAAGAAAATATTACTTAGAACTATGGTCACAGAACATAAAATAAATTTAAATTTGTGTGTGTACATATATATGCGTAAATATGAAAGCTGATCAATAAAAGACTTTCAAGCATAAAATAGCACATTAGGATAAAATCCTGCAGAGCACATGGACTGAAATCACAAGCTCAAGTTTTGAATAGGAATGATGTACATCTTGTGATCATCAAAGAAGAGTTTGTTCATGAATACTGAAGATGGATGATCATGAATAGCAAATTGCTATGGTATTTAAATCCTACTGAACATATATCTGGCAAAGAATATTTTGACACTTTCATTTTTAAAAAATGAATATTCTCAACCAACCAAAAATGTCTTCTTTACAACTCTAACTTAAATTTCATAAAATATATATTAAACTAAAATGATCCAGGCAATTATATAATCATCAGGTAATTTGTACCTTTTCACTGAGGTGTGTTTGGTACCAGAGACTGGAAGAAGATACCCTTCACTCTGTCCCTGGTGATCTTCTGTGTCCAGGCTTACTAATTCTGGGAACTATATTATTAGAACTTCTTCATTAGGCATTATCCAAACAGGGATTTGGTCTTCATAAAAAGCCAGTCACCAATTAGTTAACTGATAGTGAATGAATGAGTTTATCATATTTATTCCCTAGGACATACATTTGAAGGTAGAAAGCAGGGAAGGTCCAGTAGAACTTTTACCTTCTTGAGAGAGATGGAAAATTCCTATAAAAGGAAAATACTATACAGGAAACGTGGGTCCCAGGAGGTGGAGGAATCCATGTAACTTCATTTTTCTTGACATCAGTGGCACACCTGTGATGGTGGCCAAGAACCACTTAATGGTACCTGGTATCCAGCGATCAGTGGTGAAGGTGACTGTGTAGAGGTCAGCGCTTGCCCTTGACAGTAATAAGATGGTTCTTTGGATAAGGAGAGGAGTGGAAGAGGTGGGAGGTGTTCTGCCCAAACATTTTCTTTTTCTGTTTTTGTTTTAGCTTTTAATGTTATTAGCTTGCTGGATCTTTTTTTTTCCTGTGCACGTTCTATTTTATTAACATTGCTGGCAACTTGCTCTGGAAGTGGGAATTTTCACTATGTCATATATCCATATTTTGGGGTGGGGAAAGAGGATTGCATTGGGAGAGAGGTTTAAGTTACCTGGAGAGTGAATGGAAGGCTGCAAATGTATAAGCCTTTTGTTAAATTTATTTTTTATTATTTTATATTGATTTCATATATATGTGTATGTATGTGTGTACATACATATATATACATATATACATATATATGTATGTATATACATATATATGTATGTATATATGTATATATGTATGTATATATGTATATATATATATATATATATATTACGTCGTTGTCTAGCCTGGGGTTCTCCCTTCCCTTTCTTTTTACCTTCTTGGGTATCCATGACTTCCTTAAAGATCCTTTGGCTTTTGAAGGTAAATTTGAACAATTCATGTTATAAACTGTGGTTTATAGACCCAGAGTAGATTAGGGGTACAGGGAGATTATCAACACCAGTGAGTTTTGAAGGTAAATATATTCAACTTTTTACTAACAATTTTAAGTATTTGCTTTTTGGATTATCTTTGACCTATTTGAAGCACAGATCCTCTTTTTCTCCCCCTGTAGCCCTAGGCCACTGCTTCCACAAGGTGGTAAATGTGCTCAAGAAACATAAACTAATTTTCATATAAACCTAGAGGGGGAAAATCAGATGGAAAACAAACATACAGCAAAGTTATTCATGTAACTTGTTCCCAAATCAAATAGAAATGATTTTGCATCATGGTTTTTCAGGATGATTCAGACCACTATTTCCCTGTTTGGGAAGTTGCATCCATAATTGATTGTTTCCCTTTAGCACTGGATTATATTGTTTCATTACTCCTCCAAATGCAACAACCACATTCACAAGTAATTTCTCAATGCTTTCTTCCTCCCTTCTTCCCCTCTTCAATGTCCCTCTCCTCCTTTCCCTCCTTGCTCCCCTCCTCCCTGCTCCTCTTCTTCTTCCCCTCCCCCTCTCCTCTTCCTCACTTTCTCTCTTTTCCTCACCACCTACCCCCTTTCTCCTATACCCACCTTTCCCTTTTTCTCTACACTCCCCAACCCTCCCTCCTCCTCCTCTCCATCCTGGACCACAGATGTACCATAGATGACCGGGTTACCCGGGTGGCCTGGCTAAACCGCAGCACCATCCTTTATGCTGGAAATGACAAGTGGTCCATAGACCCTCGTGTGATCATCCTGGTCAACACTCCAACCCAGTACAGCATCATGATCCAGAATGTGGACGTGTATGATGAGGGCCCGTACACCTGCTCCGTGCAGACAGACAACCACCCCAAGACCTCCAGGGTGCACCTCATAGTGCAAGGTGAGTGACAGCTGGATTCAGGAATTGGTATTCTTATCAGTGATGGCATAAAGCAGCCTCTTAGCTTCTGCATGATTCTCAAAAAAACCCAGACCTAGGTATCCTGGTTACACCCCTGCTGGGTTCTTAACTAAGGACTGAATGTCTTCACAGTGTAGCTAGTTTATCTGTGACTCTCTGGTCTTGTCAATGAGTTCTTTGACATGTGTTGGTTGACTTCTTTGATGTTAATTAGCACAGTGGAGTTAGAGAAGAAATATTCCAAAATAGACCATGACAACTTTCTTATTCTCTATGACTTTCCGTATCTTTTAGAGGCCGTTTTCATAAAAGATGCTCATAATAGTGATGTGTGAGTCCTGGGACTTGTAACTGTTTTGCATAGTTGATGGACCTGTGTGGGCAGGAAGGAGCTCTGAGTGCTGTTTTCCAGGTTCTCCTAGGTACTGCTGCTGTGGTTATGCCCTCGTTCTTAACCCCGCAGTAGAGCCCAGATCAATAAAAGTATTAGTCAAAGTGATAGCACCGGGTCTGTGTTGGAACTAAATCCATACAATTAAAAAAGTAGGGAGATTTCTGACATCCCCTTCCAGTCTCATTAAAAAATCTGAATAATTACCACCAAGGCATGGGATTTCATAGTTTGCAACTTTAGTTTCATTTTGTGGGAAGAGAAATAGGACTGAACTGAAAAAATGCCAGAATCTCAGATATCAATGATCATATATTGAAAATTGAGACTTTGAGACCCACTTTAAAGCAAGTCAGCCATATGAATGACCTTCCTCTGCCCTGACCCCTCCAACACACTGCAAATCATTTTTGTCAACATGAATTGATGAATGAAGAAATAAAGTGCTGACTTGCCCTCCCAGGGACACATCCATGCCTTCCACCAAAAGTGAGTTACGTGGGTCCTTCTGATGCCCCATTCGGCCATCTTAGGGTCTTGCGCTGGGCTCTTGGAAGGAGTCCCTGTGTGTGATGGAGCCTTCAGTAACTGCTTATCACCACCCTCCCCCCACCTGCAATAGCTCTAAAGGCTGCATTTTTAGTGAAATGTCTATTTCACTAAAATGTCTATTCCACTAAAATGTGAAATGTCTATGCCATTTTTGCTTAACTAACATGCACCTTTACCTTTCTAAAAAATATGATTTTCATCATTTTAGTGGGTCCCCTGAATAACTTGAGGTATACTTAGTGTTTACTCAAGCTTTAACCCTTGTATAATTTAGAATGATTATTCTTTTTTTTTTTTTTTTTTTTTGCTGCTACAACATCCCTTGCTAGTACAACACCCTTGTCTCTGACTCTATGGGTCATTTAGTTTTTAATTTTAATTTTAGTATTGGCATTACATTTTTGCTTTTCCACAAATGCACATGTTCCACTCATTTTCTCCAAAACCACCCCTGCCAATACCACGTGTGCCTTCCTCCTCTACCCCCTATTCCTCCCCTCTATTCCTTCTGAAAACTATTATCCTCTTTCACTAAATTTAAAATTTTGACTGCCATATTTGTGTATGTTTTTTTGGCTATTTATACTCCACAAATGAGTGAAACCAACTGATACCTACCACTCTTTTTACTTACTTCTCCTAACACCTTGAGGTATACCCATTTGGTCCCTTTGGGTCCCTTGAAGTGACCTGTGCTGACCCAGTGGTCTGTCTACTGCAGCTTCTGCACTCCAGCAGTTCTGAGTTGCCATATTGTTTGTAGACTTATCTCAGTTTATCTTCCCAGCCTTTCTTACTTCTACATGCTTTAAACACCCACATCAGTCTGCCATGCAACAGATGTCTACACACTGTAGTTTCAGTCCTCCATACATGTGCCACCCAGGGAAACGGCTTGGTGATGATCACTGGTTTGGAGATACAAGATGGTCTGCCATCTGGAGAGAGAGGCAACTGTCACATCAGATGCTTTTCCTTAGAGGGCAGTGAAGACCCTTGGGAGATCAGTCATCTGAGAGGAGCAGGGATGTCTGATAAAAGCATGTGGGGAGACAGAAAACAAGGGAGAGTGAGTTCTCACTACCCTCCTACCACCTGGGCTCAGTTCCAGTGGGGCTGAAATTCTCAACATTGGAAGTGACGCTTCTGTGGCATGCCTGTGGCCTTGACAGAAAAGTTATCTTCAAATTTGGGAAATGCAACACTGAAATGAAAAGGATCTGTCAGGCCCTGTACAGAAGATGACTCAAACAGAACAAGGCTATCACCTTTCAGGAAATAAGACAGATTGTGTACACAAGTTGAAGTTGGTAGAAACCCTGAAGAGTGAGCAGTGTTGGTCTGGGGGTAAGTGTTTTCTGTCATTCATGTGGAACAGTCTCCTGTACTGTCTGTGGGAGTGCTTCGATATCCCTGTGGACCTGTAGTGTTGAATCAGAAAGGGGATGAGAACAAGTGAGGAGCAGAGGCCTAGCACTTTCAATTCCAGGCTCAGTTCCTTGTCATTGCCACATTCAAGGCCAAGTGACTGGCAGTTCAGGAGTCTGAGATGGCCTGTGAAGTGAAGTCCAAATTCCAACCACCACGGTGGCAGAGAGAAGTCTCCTGGACATTTAGCAGATTGGTCTTTGCATTTTCTGAGGGCCAGAAGAAGCTTGGGGAGCTGCATCTCCTCTGTCTTAGTTAGCAGTGGGAGTGGGGGTGGGGTGTTCCTTCTTCAGAAACTAGTTGAATCTCCAGCGTGTGGAAGCAAAGGCTCTGGTGCTCAATTAGAGAGAAGCACAGGAGTCCTCCTTCTTCCCAGCAGTATCGGCTTTTGTCCAGTCTATAGATTAATTTTTCAGACTTAGTGTTAGTTCAGGTTAGATAAAGATAATGAAAGTTTCCTAATCCTCTTAAAGAAGATTTATCTGACTGAGTAGAAAGCTTTTGGAATACAATAAGGCATGTATAAAACTGAGGCCTAATCTTGCCTTTAATTTCAAACTGCTGATGGGTATTGATTTTGCAATGAGAAAAACTGAAAAATTTCCGAACTGCAACTTGTCTGTTTAAAAAAAAAAAAGTGTTTATTTATCGTCTGTCCATTTGAAAACATTAGAATCTCTTACCTCAGGTGTACAATCACCATTAGCTGAAGGGGAGCAATCCCATGGGGTCCCCACTTCATTGTTTCTGGTTTTTGCAGCATAAGGACATGAGAAACACCTTGTCACTCTTGGTCCAACTTGACCTTTACTCTTTTATAGGTGGTCTCTGCCACACATGTGATAGAATTAATTTCTAAGTCCTTCCCTTAAAGAAGCTGCATTCATTATGATACCATCTCTGATAGCTGAAGCACATCTTAGCCACCCCAGGATAATTTCTAGACACCACATCATGAGTGTGTTAGGTTGTGACTCAACCTTCATGCCTAGTTAAACAAATTCAGAACAAGTGTGTCACTGTGGGGTCAGATCAGTCGGGTTGGAAAATCATCCCATGTGAGACAAGGTGACATGAGAGAAACTAGAAAGCAAAGTAAAGCAAAATATTCCTCTCCCTGAAAAAGAAACAAGGGTGAGTTTTGTTTCTTGGAGCTCGTTCGTGCCTTCAACAGATATGTCCAAGGGAAAATGATGGATTCATCTTCATGTCTCAAAAGATGAAAAATTTAAAAGACATTACCCACCATTCTGAGTCTGGGGAAATATTGAAATATTTACCTTGCTGATAATTATGAAGCTAGGATCTTGGGCCACCAGAGAGGAATAAGTTTGGCTTGCTGGATGCAGGGGTAAAGACACCACAAGTGTAGCTCAGGTATTATAGAATGAAGGACCAGGTGTAACATAAAACCCGAAGGGGTATTTTTGAGATTCCTCATGAATAGTAACGTGAGAGTAGGTAAGTTTTCTGAGATTAACTATTCCTGGAGAACAGCAGGAGCTATCATTTATTTATATCTCTCCCCAGCACACAGCACACTGTCTGGGGCATACCACTCAGCATTCAGCAAATGTTTATAAAATGAACAAAGAACAGATTGATGCAGCCAGTGAGTGGCACACCAAGTCAGCCATCCCAGAACCCTTCAAGAGGTAGGGGTGGGAGCATGGAATTCACTGTCCAGAGGACTTGGAGTGGACCAAAATTGGGAACAATTCCCCAGAGGCATACAGGTCTTCAACGTGACAAGCGGGGAGATGTTTTATTCGAGGGAGAACATGAATTCGTGCATTTATTTAGTAATTTACAGAGTCGATCACAATCCTGGTTGCATTTAACCCTCACAACAAGCCTGCAGAGGCTACAGAGCAGTGACTGCTGGCTCCATTTTGCAAATTAGATAACCACAGCTCATGGAGGTTAAGAGAGCAGCCAGGGTCCCCTGTGAGTAAGTAGCAAGGCTGAGTCTTGAACCTTGTTCATATGATACCAAGATCAGTGTTTTCCAGCTTGCTCCATCACCTCCTCTGCAAACTTTGTCTAAAGTTATGCTGGTCTAGATTCAGGGAGTTCTTTTCAGTACTCCTTTCTTTCTTTTCTCCTGCTACTGGTATTACAATGTACCAGTTGACAATGAAGGCAGTGCTCAAGAAGGAAAATTAGCAGTAGGGGTGGAATGATAAAGTGAATGATGTAGGGAGGCTGAAGAGGGAAGCAAAGAATATCATTAATTTACCTGCAGCTCGTCCCTCCAGGGATATGCATTTTATATGTTACCTCTTTATCCTATGTAAGTACTAACATTTCTGTCCCTTTGGGGAATCCAGGCCCTCACTGTCATTCTAATAGTCAGGAATTCCTCAGTATTCTCCCCCTACCTGGATATTCTTGTGCTACAATAACTATCATCTTCATTGTTCATTGCAGATGGTCAGTGAACCCTGACCAAACTTGGTTGATCATATTCTTTACCCACCCTTTTTGGTTTGTTCAGAACCCATGTGCAGTCAGATATTTCAGGGCTCCTCTGGCTAAAGCTCAGCTAGTTTTTCCAAAGAACAAGAAGTGATGTATTGTGTTAATTTCTCACATTTCTAGACGCCACAGCAAGTGATGCTATTTGTTTATCTGCAGAAGACTTTGGATCTTTGAGTCTGGAGTCAGCTTAGGTGAGAATGGATGTTACCTGCAGCTTACTTTAGCGGTCACATCTGCCAAACAGACATCCAACCTGGATCCAGCTCACCTCTGCATGGTACACATGAAGCAGAAGCCTTATCTCACTAGATCCTCAGCCAATCCTATGAAGTCTACACCATCTGCATATTGCACAAATAAGGAAATTGAGATTTAGAAAGATTAAAAACATTTTTCAAGATGATGGGGCTACCAGATACTTTAAACCCCCTTCAATAACTTGTCTCTTGTAAAGGAGCTATCGGAATACAAATAATTAAAACACTTTACATGAATTATCTCTCTTGATCATTCTTTACAAAGTTCTTGGAAGATAGGATAGAAAGCCATCCCACTTCAAGATACAAGATCAAGATTCAGAGAGTTGGAAGTGATTTGTCCAAGTTACACCAGCAAAAACGTGGAAAAGCACTTCCATCTAAATAAAGCCAGGTGTTTTTATTCTAGATTCAATATTTTGTTCACACACCAGATGCTAAGTTATATCTAGATAAAAGGAGAATTGAATGTTAATATTTGTGAGAAAAATATCATATTTCTGAATTCTTTCAGAGTAGGATGGTTAGTAAGGGGCGAGTACTGAGTGGAGTAGGTAAGGCTGAGTCTGGGGCTCGAGATGGAGGCAGGGCCTGGGATACATATAGAGTCAGGATAGGTGCAGGCCAGAGCACTGAGTAGAGTGTTTTTCTACAGGGTAAGGGCACCCACTTGCCCATTTGGAGACTTAAATATTTCAACTTTTCTTTTGTAACTCACCTCTCTCTCTCTCTCTCTCTCTCTCTCTCTCTCTCTCTCTCTCTCTCTGCTATTTTCCCTTCTCCCAAATATTGCAGTTTTAAATTCAATATATTCAGAGGACTAAAGAAAACCAGACAGTCCATCTTAAATTAAATTTTTCTGCTGTGTTTTAAATTATAATTACATTTTCTCTTCACTTAAGAAGGTAAGAAAGAGCTGAGATGATGCATCCAAACCTCACTCCCAGCCTGAACACTGTTCCTGATATCCAGACTGTGTCCTTGCAGAGATTTCTGCCTTGTGCTCTCTGAAGAATTTAATTCAGTGTCATTGATTTTCTTTAGATACACACATGTAGACTTTAATCCTATGTATACTTTGATTTTTGCATTTGAAAGTAGAATTCTGAAAAGGATCTATAAGCATCAATTTCTGTTTTTGCCAGCAAAACAGACTGGCCCATAGGTCCATGGTACAAACTAAGTATAAGCACTACTCTGTGGTTCATTTCTTTGGTTTTTAAATAGAAGGATTTACTGATGGTAAAGATTCCATTGTAGTTATTATATTTTATAATTCTTTAATGTATTTTCTCTGTAGAACTTTGTATAGCTGGGGTCTCTGTACATACCATGTCTTTTCTGTCCACTGTCAGGTTAATCACAGGGTTTGCTTTTATTCTTTCTTACTTATGTTTTTCAACAGAACCCTTGGCTTGGAAGTTCTCTTGCTCACAGTACTATGCACAGGTGACTCTGAACTTGGCTCATTCAAAATTGGCAATGGTCCCCTTTTTGGTTGGAGAGTGGAAATCAAAGACTCTCTCCTTCACTGTTACATTCTGGTATTTGTAACCTCCATAACCTACATCCAACTGTGTTATATATGCTAACAGTCTTCACTTGAATGTTGAGTAAACTAAGAAGTCAACTGCAACCTAGAAGGATCAAAATGAACAATTGCCCTCAGAATGCACTCTCCACCCAGAAAGGAAAGTATCTCACCACTCATCCTTGCTGGTTCTCTCTACTCCTGACCAGTTCCCAGGGTAGGAATAAGACCTGGGTTCACATTTCCATGTAAAGGTCTCTCCCTTCTCCCAGCTTGTGTCAGTCAACTATTATCTGAATAAGACAACTGCTCTTGTGTCTGGAAGAGAACTGATGTTCACCTCCACTAAATCTCCTAAGTTCCCACACCTTTCATTATATCATGTACAGTTGATGACAGTCCCAAAATTATTTTGTAAAATTGAATATTTCTTCCATTGTTGTGAGGAGAAATGCATGACTTTATTCTGCTCTACTCTATAGTTAAGATCATAGTACACACACATACACACATGCACGTGTGTGCACACACACGCCCGCATGGACACTTGGTGTGAACCCAAGTTTTAATGGCTAATTTTTTGGTGGTACCAGGAGATTGTTTCCATCCTCCACTAAGTATATAGGTTTAATTTCCTCCTAGAAAAGTGGGGGAGCAGAGTAATTACTCCTGTGACATTTAAAATCTTTTAATTATAGGAAGGGGAAAAGAAGGGATTTGCCAAAGTGAATAAGAACAAAGCAGTTTGTCATGAGATGTCATGGTCACATTGGTTTGATCTTGGTATAAGAAGGTTTCAAGTCCATGGGAAACTCTTGGTTTTGGGAGTATGTGGGCTTTTGCTGAAGCAGAGGCAGAGAGGTTTTCCCTTGTGATCCCAGTCTTACTACCTGACTTGGTGATATACCCCAGTCAAAAGTGAGGTGACAGAGCCTGGAGCTGTCATCTGACTTATTTGCAGCAGAATTAAATCAACAGAACAGTCATAAAGTGCTTTCAAAATCATCACTGATGTGGAGATGAGAAGCAAATGAAATACCTATTATGTTCTACTCGGTTTGCATGGTGATCGCAGCCTATTTCCTGAGTCTAGTCTGTCAGTATTTCAAGGAAATACAAGAAGAACTTTCCTGTTGTGTGAGCAGGAAAGCAACCATACTTTAGAAAAAGGACAAGTCAGTGATGTTCAAATATGAATCATAAGTCAATAAAATTTAAAATATAAATTTTAATATATTAACATGACCCTCGTATAGAAAATTCCACAGAAGACTTGAGACTTTCACCGTCCATGAGATTAGTTAGTCATCACATAGATTCTGGGTAAGCTCTGTGAATTCAGAATCCTGAAGTTTTCTGAATGGAGAATGTGTACATATACATGGAGAGTGTGTCTTGCTATCCAAACCCAGTTTTGAGTCCCTACATTGCAAGTGTTACTTCAAGTACAGTTTCTTGGCAACAATAACTATGTGTACTTATTCCCATTCTGGATTCTCATAAAGGTATCAAAAGCCTAAAACTGTTAACTCACCAATAATTCTCTATTGTGAAATTGAAGAGCAATAGAAGTGAAGTAAAAGCATTATAAGGGAAGCAGTCAAGGATTTGTTTTGCTTTTTAAATGATCCTTAACTGTTGCCATCATGTACTGAGTGCCTAATATAGCAATCATGTTATAGAACATGCCTCCTTTGATTTTTCAATTAACCCCAGAAGGTGGGACACATTTTCCCATTTTTTTTTTCATGAGGGAACTGAGGCTCATTGAAGCTGAGAAACTTGACTTAGGTCACTGACTGGTAAGTACAGAACTATAATTGATCTCTGCAGCCTGTAGTGAATGCCTGCACTTAGTCCCTATGCCAGTACTCCTCTTGAGACCTTCCCTTTTAAATAAACAGATCATGGTAGACCAGCAGTCCATGTCATGTGCCAGTTTAAGATTTTCCATCTCTTATGTCTGAAGTCAGGATCTGTCCTCTTTGAAACTTTTCTCTCCTTCTAGTTTATCTTAGTAATTATCATTTTCATTTTGGAGTTAATATCAGGTCTGTATCATTAGCTCCAAGTACGAAATTAAGAACTATGTATCTAGTTGTAATTTCTTCCCTTGTTCTTGTTTCTTAGATTTCCTATTCTCTCTTGAACTCTTCCAGGTGAGTAGCCCAAAGGCATCTTCCTCTGTCCCTCAGACAATTTCCTTTCTTTGCACCAAACCCTGTTTTTTTCTCCTTTCTATTCCTAGACAACTTGTCCTTGTATAAAATTTTGGTTGCATCTCTCACTCATTTTTCTCTCTTGTTTTTTTTTTTTCTTATCAAAGCAGATGTCATGTCCAATAAAGTCATTTCTTCCTCTCCATTCCCATGGCCATTTCCGTCAAAGAGCAGAATGCTATCCTGTGACTTTTCACTGTCACATCCTAATTGCTACCCAGACCTCAGTCTCTGCCTCCTTATAATTCATTTTAACAATGTTGTTTAAATATTCCTGATGCACACATCTGATCATGTCACTTCCCCATACTCATAATTTTAATGACTCCCTAATGACAATAATATAAAGTCAAAACCTCTTAGATAAATTTTCCCAGTGCTAAATAATCCAGGGCCAACATGTTCCCCCACTCTTGCCTGAATTTTAAATCTCATCAATTTCATCCCACTTGTTCTTATACAATCTCATCCCATCTTTTCCACTTCTTACACAGCCATGGACGTTTATTCTGGATACCCAAATACTACAGACCCTTAGAAAATTTCCATCTAATAGACCTTTAATCATTTGCAGCAATGTTGTCCAGTAGTCATTTTTGTCAATACAGATATGTTCTTGGTCTGTTCTGTCTATATCGATGACCACAGGAACTAATGAGAACTTGAGGTGTGGTTGGTATGACTTGGCAAGTCAATTTTTAATATGATTTAATCTTAGTTAGCTTAACTGAAATGAATCACTCACACTTATAACTATCTTCCTGACAGTACAGTTTTAGAGTTGCCAACCCTGAAAGCCAAAGACTTTATGTGGAATTCCAGTACATTTTTGCCTTTACTTCCTTATGATAACCCGTAGCTTTTAGTTTCATACTTTGAACTATTGGTGGATCTAATTCTTTTCCACTCAGATCATTATTTCCCTGGAGGCAAGAGTTGACTATTTTCACAAGCTGCTGATTTTTCCACATAGACATAATTTAGGGACTGACATCTGGATTAATATGACCTTATAGATAACTCTAACAAATTTACATTAAATATTACCAACCCATAAACATAATCAAAAACTAATATAAAATCAAGTTTTGAATATGCCTTTACTAACAGTTATAGAAGATGGGAAAAACTGCTGATTGCTCTTATGACAGAATGGGCATCTCATGGGGTTGTTGGAGGTAAGTTTTCATGGTTAGTAGAGGCCACATGTCTCTACCCTTTGGGTTTATTTCCTTTTATCTCCCTGTGCTTAGGCCAGATTGTTGTATACGCAAGGTTCTGAAGCTTTTTCTAAGGAATAAAGAAGTTCTTAGAAAAACCTATTTTAAAATTCCATAATTTTGAGCTTTGGGGGAAAGATCTGACAGCCAGTTTTCTCCCAGTTGAGTAGGAAATCACCCCCAAACAAGGGGCCCCGGAGGGCAGCCCTGGCAGGCGGAGTTGGAAGTGCTAGCACCCAGCCTGCTGCAATCAACATAATGGACTGGGTGATGTTCTCTGATTGGCCAGCAAGCAGACATTAATGACCAGTTAGCAACTGTGTTCAGGTCAATTAATTTATATTTGTATTTTGCAAACTAAAAGTTGCCCTGTTAGATTATTGATTCTTTGTCCCTGTGTTCAATTTGTTTTTAATTGCACCATTGCTGGGCCAAGCCCTCCCTCCTGGCAAGCTGGCAATAAATCTGCCACCATCTCAACAATCAACACTAAATGTGTCTCTTCATGTCATTATTAATATGTCTCTTGGATTGGTTCATTACCACGGTTAACAGTTTATAAGAGCCGGATGGCACACTGCCAGGAGGACTCCTTTTCCCAGGGCCTATTTTGTCCTGATAGGATTGATGTTCTCAGACCTACGTGTGTCTGAGCAAAGGGGCCTGAGATTTAATTTAATATCACTGGGATATGAGCTACCTAATCCTCTTTTTGTCATAAACAGCTTTAGAAGAAGATATTGTTGGAATAGAGATTGCACCTTCTCTTCCAATGCTGCTTCTTTCTTCTCATGTCTTTTCCTTTTAAAAAACAAACAAACAAAAATACATAATATCTTCCTCTCCCCCCCCCCAATTCAAAAACAATAAAACAGCAACCTGGGTGATTTAAAATTCCCAAGGGAGTAAACCATGCATCTTTTGGGAATTGCTTTATTGGATTATTGTTAGTTGAAAGCAGAGGGGAGTTCCCCAACTTGCTGTGAGAATGGTGATTAACAGAGTTGCACAAATACTGCCCTCTGAATGTCACCTAGATTAAAGTCAGACTGAAAAAGAAAGAGAGAAAGAGCTCTCTCTACTAATAGGAACCATCATTAATTATAGTATTGTTATTGGCTCTTTCAGCTATTAGAATTTTTCATAGGAAAGCACAGGTTTTAAATGAATTTATAGGTTGGCAGAAGAGATCCTCTGTGTCCCAGAAATGCCAAATGGGAAATCTAAATGGAACTAGGAGTTCTTTATAAAAAGCCCCCCTGTGGTCTGAGATCTAATGACAGTATAAATATTTGCCATTTCCAAGGCACAAGTTGCTCCAAGACAAGAAATTTGGTCTGCCCTAAACACAAAGTAAACAGTCCATTTTTGATTCAAGATATAGATTCTATACTTAATTTACTGTTAATAGCTTCTACTCACATAATTTCTCTTCTTGCCACAAAGTTCTCCAAAGCAGGTCAAACTGATCTTGTAAAGAGGGACCTGGGGTGTGGGTGGACTTCATACCTGTTATTTCTCTTTGATAGGAGTTTAAAGAGCCCAAGGAAGTGTAGGACAGGGGAGTGGAACCCTGTCCAGGGAGGTGTAGACAAGATTGGATGCATTCAGGGAGTATGGACATAAACCAGGATGGTTTAGCAAAGGTGGTAAGGGGAAGTGATGGGGACCTGGAAGAGACTGTTTCATGCTGTAGCTCATGTGGAACAGCAGTCAAAGCTCTGTATGCACCTACCCTCCCCCATGCCCCTCAAACCTCTAACTACCCCCTAACTCCTCATCATATCACCAGTGAGAACTTTCTGACTTTGCATGTCTGACAAGTGATGGTTTGTCTTATGCTTTCCAAGGGCTGTAACATTGAGGTAGATCCACTTGAATAAGGCAGCATTAATGATAATCCAGGCTTTAATTCAAGCACTTACTATGGCTAAGAGGAGGTATGCAATATTAAGTTCTTGCTGTGACTTTTGCTCTGTCACCTTAAAGGCATTACTTAACCTGGCTAAATTTCAGTGTCTTCCTCTGTAAATTGAGGGAAGAAAACCTGCCCTACTGATTTCTTCACATTGCTGCACATTAAGTTGACAGCAGTCTATTGCACAGGACCTAGTCCTGTGCAAAGCAAGCTATGGAAATGATTTGTTTTAGGCTGCTAGACAAATTTTTAAAAATGCCACTGAGGTTGTAAGTGTTATTCTAGGGTGAGTAATATTTGAAAGTATCAACTCTGTCCTCATCCTAGTCTAGTTTTATCACTCCAAAATGTAACCATGGTCTCCATAAATTCTGTAGCTAATGATGGAAAAACTATGTCATCTTCTGAGTATATATCAACATATGAGTAATATTCTTACCTTCAAAGTTTTCTGCCATCTTTCCTATTATTTTAAAGTCATGTTTGCATAACCATTTTTGATATCAGCATTCTATTGTCTCATGTTCAAGAGCTATTTCTAGAAAAAATATGCATATAACCATACTTATGGAAAAGGAATTAAGATAGGAAACAGACAATGTTGAGGCAAAAGAGGGTTGGAACCATCATCAAAGCTTTCTTGAAATATCCAACTTATCTATAGAATGCAGAATTAAAGATCTTACAAATGCAAAACAAGAGATTTTAAGGAGCCACTACTCTATACATCACTTCATAATGGGGCCTGGTTTCATTTGTAATGAATTTCCCTAATCTGCGCTTACATCAAAATATAATAAAAGTCTATGCTCCAGTTTAAAAAAAAAAATCTTAAAAAGTCTGTGGCTTCTGCAGCACACACATCCCCGAGTGGCCACTTTAAACACCTTGCCAGTGTGACAACCGAGCCCTGGCTCTTGCTAAGTCAAAGCACCAACAACTAATAAGAGAATAGAGTGCGTAAAGTACCTGCTTGAAGAATAAAGCTTCCCAGTCCTTGCTTCTGCAGCAGCAGGGTGGAAAGTAAGGGGACAGGAAAATCAAAGTTCCTTTAAAAAAAATTATCACACATAGAGGCAAAATGTCCCCACAGCGGGGAAGAAAGTGGAAAACACACCAAATCAATCACCTTAAAAATGAGGCTTAAAATCTTCTACTCCATAAGATGTAGGTAGGGAGGGAAGAATGGGCCCAGCAGCTTGAAAATGTTTTATTAAATTGAATGCTGACTGCCAGGGCACATACAGGAAGATGCAATTAAGGTCAGGCCATTAAAAGGATGCCCAAGGATAGCTCTGAGAAAGACTGGGGGCCTTTAGCAGGTGACAGACAACATTCAAAGGAAACTCATTTTGTAAGAGTGCTGGGTGGTGAAGAAGCAGCTCAGACAGGACAGCCCTGAAATGAGAGCCCTCTGTAGCCAGCCTCATATCACCGGTGCCCACTGTAGACGAGAGGGGCAGAGGTGACAAAGTTGTGCCCCTCCCAGTAACTACTCTCCAACTAGCTGGGCATTGACAGATCTCCCTGGTATCAGAAATCTTTATTCTATAGTCAGTTCAGCCACAGTGCTCTCAGCCCCTATTCTGGCTAATGTGTCCCTAAGGAACATACTTGATCAGCAGGTGATGACATTACAAATAGAAAGTCACTGGACCATCCCTGTGGACCCACAGAACTTCTTATCCTTCAGACTGGGTCAGGTCCAGGTTATTCCTGTAGGTGAGAAGCCCTGGAAAGTGTGCACAGCTACCTGCTGGGTGGGAGAAACCAGACTGCACTGAACTGGTCCCTTAATGAAAGCCTGACTCCTTGGAAGCTCCAGAGACAAGTTGTTCATGTGGGCCGTGGTCTCCAGGTACAGGGGATTTTGCTAGCGGTGCACTGTGCCATCTGAGTACAGAAAATAGAGGTGGATACTGTAATTGCTGAATTACATACCTAATTTCCCCACAAAAGGCCAAGACCTTGACGAAGAGATGAAGCTTGCACCTCCCTGAAGAAGAAAATGTTTACCTCCTATGTGTTTTGCAGGAGCTAACAGATTAGATGGTCAAAAATGCTTATTAAATGTGTCTGGCATGTAATGAGCAATCAATAAATATTTAATGATTAGATAGATGAAAATATTTGGTTGATGGTAACTGAAACAAATTGATTTAGGCATGTGTGTGCATGCAAGATAAACTACCGATACACAGAATTTAGGTATAGCACTGCATGAGGATGGAGATCTACCAGTCTTCCTCAGCCAGACTACTCAGCCAGACAGTGGCTAAGATAGTGTTGATTTCCACC
Organism: Uropsilus gracilis; assembly: GCA_004024945.1. Classification (NCBI taxonomy): domain Eukaryota; kingdom Metazoa; phylum Chordata; class Mammalia; order Eulipotyphla; family Talpidae; genus Uropsilus; species Uropsilus gracilis. Next base: position 8,658 of record PVHY01001515.1, on the reverse strand, counting down.
CCAGGCTGGGTCTGGCTCTGATCTTGTGTAAATCCTGAAGCTCTGATTCTTTCTTCCATTCGGTAGTATCTAAGCCACCTGCTGACACTTACCACCACTTTTCCCCTTCCCTTTGCTCTCATTCCTTTCCCTTTTGCTAGCCCAACCTGCTAATTGCTGTGGAATTTCCATGGGTCTTTAGCACTCAGATTATAAGACACAGGACTCATCTATACAGAGTCCACTCAAGTGCTTTTGTTAGGAAATTAGAGCAGAGAGAGTGATGTCTAAGGAAAATCAAATGGCCAGCTATACCCAGCACCCCTGAAAATACTTGCCAGACATTGCCCAGGGAGAGCCAAAAAATGCCCAGAGTGGGGAAGTCAGACTCCCACCACAAATTTCTGTAGAGGCTGATGAAACTACCTAATTTGGGAGCACAGCGGGGGGGGGGGGGGTAGGGAGGCGTGGCTCATAAAATTCTGCCTGGATCTATGAACCAGGAGCCCAGGAGCACTTGCAGTGTAAAACCCAGAAAGGAATAGAGTAAGCAGCCCTATGTTCCCCAATTAACCGAGGTTCCCCCACCATTCCCTGACGTTGCTCTTCCCAAGACTCTGCCCACCCGTAACCTTCCTGCCCAGAACTTTTCCCGAGTGTCCTATCTCTAATTTTACTTCTCTTCGCCTGGCCTTAGCTTTGCAGCCTTTCATAGCCATAGTCAAGGATCAAGGGACCCCGAACCTAGTAATACTCTCTGTACCCCATTTGCTAGCATGGCAGTCTGCAGAATACCAAGTGGGCAGCTTTGCCAGAGTGAGCAGGTGCTTCTGGGTTTTCCAGGAGAAACAACATCCGCCATAAAATGTTAGTGGTGGCTGCAGCAAGCGGGGTATTATAGACTTCCCTGAGTTTAGGAAGGGGAGAATAACTTCTCGACATAATACTATTTGGAACATGCTGCCATTTTCCTTATAAACTATCGACTTATGTGATTTTATGTCTCCAAGGAGTGACAGTTCCCGCTGCAGCTGCTGTGCATAAAGCAGCCCCCAGCACTGCCTGAGTAGGATTCACCTAATCACTTGCAGGAGTATTTGTGCCTCTGCTTACACTGCTTTCTAAGATTCATTGTTACCCTTCCTCTTCCACTGCTCTCCCTACAGCCTTCTGTTACCTTTCTCTATCCCTCTCTATGGAGGCAGTTTTCACCCAGGTGGAAGCAGGGAAGGCCTCTTGGAAAGGCCTGAGGGCCAGACCAGTTCTGCCAGTATATTTGCATTCATTTACATGTAGTTGGCCTGCAAACATGATGATTATGCACAGTTCTGCTTTTGGCAGTAAAAGAATTATGTGAGGATTTAGGGACTTTAGGTTTCATAGAACGTAAGTATGAAGGAGAGCATGGGGCTGTAGAAATGGCTGCAAGATGCAGCTTGTGAACTATGCTAATGAGAAATGGACCCTGTGGCTGGACAGCCACAAGAGGAAAGTTCTCTGGCTCTGCTCCTGCCTTGCCTGTGTCCACATCACCTATTCTCCTGTCCTTACCCTGCTGCTTGCCAATTGCTGCCTTCAGGGAGCTGCCTTTTCCCTTATGCTCTCACCTTCTCACTTAGTGAAGTCAGGTCTTGTTACTGTTGAAATAGTCTTCAGCCCATCAGCCTGGTCTTTCCTCACTCCCTATAAGCTGGACTAGGTCCCTGATCTCTTTTGTTTCTTCTGAAAAACAGAGGCTTCTTTTGGCTGAGTTGCCAGCATCCTTTAAATGTACCATGTTCTCTGTTTGTATCAGAAAATCACTTGCTGATTAGGACATTCCCAATGTTGCATCCTCCTCACCACCATCAGTTGTCATACTCTGTAGCCACTGAACAGAAATTCCTTTTCTCTGTTCCCCACCCCATAAACATTCTCCTTTTCCATTTCTCTCTTGACCACCTCCATTTCCAGTTGCCTCTGCAACCAGAATGAGCTCCAAAACCACAAAAACAGATTAAACACACACACATACACACAAAGACTTTCGACACTCAAATGAGATCCTAGTGCTTCCAGTACCATTGGCAATGTCTCTGATTGACCTGGACTGCCTGGAGTATTGTCCCCCAGCTGCCTCTATAGCATGTTGCAAAAATGCTGTCTTCTGCAAGCCCTGTACTGCCCATTTGTGACACTCTCCTGCAGAACTTCCTGTCTCCCACATTGCCTTCTACCTCAGTATCTTTGTATTTGATGATTTTTCTCTAAATATTCTTCCTTCCCATTTACTTGGTCAACTACTAATATCTTTCACCTCAACTATCACATCTTCAGCGAAGTCTTCTCTGGACTTCCTGACTCATCAAGACCTACCCAGTACTGAATTTTAAAGCACTTCCTATCTCTTCAGAAAATGTGTTCATTCTTATATTAGACATGTACACACATATATTATACACACATTTAAATTTTATAATGGATGCATCTCTTTTAACCAACTCTTAGGTTGATATGTGCTGTTTGTGCTCACCAATTTGTTCATGAACCAGTGCCATGCCTAGCATACACTTGGCAGTCAGTTGGTGGATTATGAATGAACAGATGAATTCTGTGCACACCAGAAAGGGTTAACCACTAGAGTTACACAGAAGAAAGAAGCATGTGGCAAAACTGGCCTAAGATAAAGGGAAGACATTCTCTGCTGAAATAACATAATGAGTTTATCATTTTATTATTTATTCATTTGCCATTAAATGTCTTTAGTGTATTGCTTCCTTGTAAATCTTAGAGATAATGATAATGATCAGGATAATATTGAAAAAATCTCTTAATTCTAGAGCATGGCTTTTTTTGAAGGGAAAAGGAAGGAAAAACAATATTGTTGAATGATAACTACTGGGCAAGCAATTTCGCATGATGCTATATTTGATATTAAAGCTCCCTTAATAGAGTATCTCTGACATTTCTACTATATCCTTGAGAGCTTTAAAAAGAAATGAAACTGAGTCTGAGTCATAGGGTAATGCACTGAAGTCACAAATAAGAAAATCAAGACCAGAACTGAATTGTTCAGACTCCAGGTAAGTTTTTGCTATCTGTCTTTTGGTCTTTGTAGCCCATATATATTTTAGGGTGGTCATAGTGGCTTTTTACTTGGCAGTTGAACTGGATTACTCTCTCCTTTGATGTCTTAGGGGCATCGCCAAAAAAGCCTGCTCAGAAGTAAACCCAGAATGACCTGCATACAAGTGTCCCTCTCACAGTTCTCATAATTGTTGGAAAAATTGTTGGATAAATTGATAAAATCAAGCAAGTCCATCAAAACTATTTGGTAACTAAGTTATTATAATTCTCAGTCTCTAGGAAATAGATATAGAGGCAGGGATTAAATATTAATGTTTTATTTTTGTGGTTAAAATCCTATATGAGAAAAAGTGGAGGCAAGAGGTTGTTGGGAATAGAATGAGAAATAACAAAGGTGGTGCCTTGTCAATGCTGACTGTGGTTCAATGATGAGTGATGAAGAGACAGAATTGAGATTTGGCAGATATTTCTGTTCAGACATGCAGGGAGTCTACAGAGACGAGAGAGAGAGAGAGAGAGAGAGACTGTGGCTGGAATTATCCACTCTCAAAAAGATTGTAGAGGGAGCTTTTGACCTCACCTGGTCTCAGATCTTATCTCCTTTTGGTGACATTTATTACACAAGGAATAGATGACCCAGAATTCTAGATTGTATTCCCTGACCCTCACTGCAGACTCCAGAAAGGCCAGATCCTGCACCCTGAGGAGTGGCCTCTCTTCTGACGTTGGACAAGGCAGAGTATCTATCCAGAGCTCTTGAGTCTTCATTTGGGCAGTTTTAGGTGGCACATTGCAAAGGCATGTTTCTGGTCAGCATGGGGGCAGGAAGCTGAGCAAACAGTCAAAGGGTCAGGCTCATGGAGGCCAGAGAATTTACTAAGCAATATAAGTCTGAGCAGACTTTGAAAGAGTGGACTATTCAGTGTATTAGCTTTTCAACTTTAACCTTATAACATGCTGGTCAGATAGAGAAAATTTAAAAAGTCTAACAATATTGTCTGAGTGGGAATGGTAGCAACTGAAATATTCAAGCAATGCTGCTATGAGTTGGCTCAACCATCTAGAAAACTGCTTGGTAATTTCTGTTAAATCTAAACATGCATCTACAATTAACATCTAAGTATTTTCCCAAAGTAAATTTATATATGTGAACATTAACACACATGAATACAAATATTCTCAGATTTTTTCATAATACCCCAAACTGAAAACCATTCATTGTCCATCTAGAAAATGGATAAATTATGGAATAAGTGTAATGAGAAACTATGGAGCAGTATTTGTTGAGTAAAACACCAATATACACAATAAAGAGACAGCTACAGCTACACTATTGAAGAAGAAAGTAAAGGAAGCTACACACAAAAGTGTAATTTTCATATATTTAAGAGCCATACTTATGGCAATATCTTTGGGGGTTGTATTAAATAGGAAAATTTATGATGTGACCTTCTGGAATGAGGAAAGTTGCATATCTTGATCTCTGTAGCAAGTTACAGGTGTGATGATATGCATATATACAAGTTCACCCAGCTGTAGATCTAATTTAAATATATATCCTCTGCTGCAACTAATTTATAGATCACTTACACACACATACATACATACACAGACACACAAATACATGCACATCCCCAAACCTTCCCCTCCTCCCCAAGGTTTTATGAAACAAATCTCAAGTGAAAATAATTGGATTAAGAACATCAAAATCCAAAACTTTGGACTTTTCCCATTAAAACCCTTTTGTGGAGACATGGAAGAAGTTTGTCCTCCATGGAATTTTGAGACAGGACAGGAAAAGAACTGGTATTCAATGACTAAGAAAGAGCTCATTGTTTCCTTCTATCTCCAGAGCCCTAGTAGTTACAATTAAAATAATGAATTATCAAAGAGTGGACAAACATTTAGGTCAAAACACAAGTCACCCAATGGATTCAGAGACTGGTAAAGATAGTTTCTTTTCTGCTCTAAGAAAAATGATGAGGGGCAAAAAATTGATTCACAAAGACAACGCAGGAGGATGACAAAGCTTTAGTCCAGCAGTAAAGATCAAAATTCAAGTCCCCAGAGTGACGAGAGGAATCTCTGAGAGAATAACAATGAACAAAGGGTAAAGGCATCTTAGAAAGAGGAATCAGACAAACAAAGACAGGAGAAAACGAAGGCCTTTACAAAAGAGCCAAGCATGAAAGGGGGAGAAATGTAGAAATCTATAAAAAGTCCACTGAAGAACTGAAAAGCACATGAAAAAAGGAGGACTGAGATGAAAAATAAAAATTAAGACAGGATTAAAAGAAAAGGTGAAATAGCACAGGGAAAGACCTAACCAGTTGCTCCAAGGAAATGCACAGCTGTGCTATAAAAGTGATGTTGCCACCAGCCACCAGGGCTGATGTGACGCTTATCAGGAACCAAAGGTTATCTTCTCTGCAAGGCTCCAACTGGAAGGACTGGTGGATTCAGCACAGGTTCTTACCAGTTAAGCCTCCCAGGAACTCAGACTTTCTGGTCCTGTCACAGAGCTCTCGTGCTGGGGAAAGAAGCTCTCTGTCCCATGGCATTCCGTCCTGGATGTCATTGTGCTCTTGTCTTCTGTTGTTCAAACTTGACTTGATGGCACTGATTTAACTGGTCTTGGGAAAGGATCTTCATAAGTCCAAGTTGGAAAAGAAATCAGCCACCTGGATTTGATCTCCAGACCTTTTGCTTAATGTTAAGGCCTCAGGCAAGTCATTTCACCACTTGAATCTCCACTTCCTTAAACTGTGAATTAGGGCTAATACTTAATCTGGCAGCCTTTTAACTAGCCTTTTAACTAGGAAAGAATTTTTATCTCACATAAAATTCTACAGAAATTTAGCAGGGATTTGTGATCCATTTCTACTATTGGAGGGTGTTTGATGGAGATTTTGGTCATTTGTTAATAAAGTCAAAGGTGAAAGCACTATGGCGGGAGTCTTAGTCTTGACACTCATTCCATAAGGGACAATGTTGGCATCTGTTTCTGAGCAGTAAACCCCTGAGACAGCCTTCATAAACCCAAGTTTATTTAGAAGCGTGACTCCTAGCGAATGTGACAGCCTGGACGCCAAGCTTGACTTCCCCTGGAAAATTTAAGTGGCTATTTCAGCACCCTGCAGTTGTGTGTTTCTAGTGCATTTTGAACAACTGAAACATTAAAAGCAACAATAGCAAAGCAGAGTTGATTAATTACTACAAAAGCTGTTTTGGGGGGAAAAGAGAAAAGTTGTTGTCCTATTATATTTCTGGAAAAAAATGAGTATTTTATTGCCTCTACAAATTGCTCCCTGGAAAGTGCTTTCTTTTTCTAATTGTTCATAAATTTACTGACAGGTGGTTACACAGTAGGTGTAACATCGTTATTTTCATTTTATTATATACACTGTTTTAACGAGAAAATCTGGAAACGCTGGGTGTCATATATCATTCGATGTACCCTGAAAAGAAGTGGGTGGGCAGGCATAGCCCACAGCTGCTACTTTGTTGCATAAACCCAGGTCTGCTTCCTCACGTGGGGTCAGTCTCAACAGTGATGATTTAGAATGCATAGACTTGGTGACAGTAAAAATAAATTGCTTTTCTGTGGTTACTCTTTGGCTTGCAAAAATAAGTTTAGGAAGAGCTTTCACTTTCGCGGAAAGATCTGTCACAACTTTTCTTTACAAGGGACAAAACAAATTCCAAAGTTTATATGTACACTGTGTAAACAAAAGTTGGTATTTGTGTTGGCCAGATTGCTCTTTGCAGTTTTACATATACTGATACTTCACTTTCGACTCAACTCTGTGAAGATAGGAGTGACTTCAGCATTTTTTAGCTTCTGGGTCATATGTAACATTTTGACTAGAGCATAGCCCACACTCAAAAACTATTTGTGATTCACAGTTCCAATGTGATTCATGATGTATGTGCAGGTTTTAACACACTGAATAGCTTACAGTGCCCTATCATAGAAATAGTCATCTGTGATTTACATAAAGACAACTATAGGCAAATAAATTCAGCAACTAGGTTGAAATGTTGATGAAACTGGAGGAAGCAGAAAGAGCTTGTGCAAAGGACTTCTACCCCCACCTGGTAGAAACTGCTCCTATCAAGGTTATCATTAATGTCCTGGTGACTGACCTTGAGATTTCCTTTCATGCTTCATCCTTCAAAAGATGTTGAAGCTGCTTGCCACTCATGCATTATCGAAGAGCTCTTTTCCTGTGTCTGTGATGTCACTCACTCTACATCATCTGCATATGGGTTCCAACCCACTACTCTCATTCCAAGGCTGCCTCAGTCCTATATAACCTTGCGGGCTTGGGCTCCCTAGGCTCCCTGTAGCACACCTGTACACGGCCCCATATTGGTCTCATGGATCCACAGATTTTTATTTACAGCTTCACACGCTGGGTGTTTCTCTTCAACTCTGAAGCAATTGTCTACGAGATACAACCCCCTTGATTCTCCTGTCAGTAGCTGCATTCTCCACACATCCAAAATGAGTCTTGTAGCTCCCCTACCCACTCCTTGTACTCTTTCCTTTTTGTTCTCTCTTACCATACCCCTTAATGGAGTTGCCAGACTTAGCAAAGACAACAGGAAGATGCATTGTTAAATTTGCATTTTAGATAAACCACAGATCATTTTTTAGGTATAATGTCTCATTCAAATGTCTTTATTTTGTCTTTTAAACGCCTTCCTGTTTCACTCAAGTATAATTGACAAAAATTATGTGCATTTAACTTGTACAATGTGATTTTATATCGGTATACATTGTCAAATGATTTCCATAATCAAACTAATTAATATATTCATCATCTCAGAAGGTATTAACTCTGCTTTCTGATGAGTGCATTGCTGATCTCATAGCAAATTTCTTAGCAAATTTCAGGTATATAACATTGTATTAACTCTGGTCAGGATGCTGTATGTGAACTCACCAGAATTTATCATTTCAGAATCACCAGTGTATAGCCTTTGTCTAGCACCATTCAGTGTTTAAAGTAACATGAATTTTATTTTATTTTCCTACATTGCTGTTCATTTTTATAAAGTATTTAATTTCTCCCCTCAGGTGCAGTCCCTGTAGTTCTCCCACCACCACAGCACCCATGACCCATGTGCTCTTCCCACCCCTATTTTTACCCCTTCCCATCCCTTTTATTCCTCAGAATTATGGTTTGCCTGCAACTTTTGTCTTTTTCCTAACCCTTTGTTTCATTTTTCTGTATTCCCCTTGCAAGTTAAAACCATCTGATAGTTTCTTTTTTCCTTCTGATTTAGTATACTTCTCATAATCCCTTAATAAATCCATGATTTGACAATCCCCATAACTTTAAAAAAATTATCCAAGTACAGTGGCATGTTACCCTAAAATATTTTATTTCATTTTTAAATTTTTAAATATTTTTATTTATATATAAATTATATATATAAATTTCACAACATTGTAATCTCAAGGATTTGCCCCCCCCTCTCTTCTCTTCCCCCCCCCCTTTCCCTCCTGCTCAAAGTTGTGTGCTTCAGTTTGGTGCTTAGCTTGTTTTGACTTTTCCTCAAGGCTTTTGTTTATTTTTTTCACTATATCCCATATATTAGTGAAAC